>JAQIXJ010000616.1:0-30174 GCA_034700185.1 Phthiracarus laevigatus
TCAATATATGAAAAATTTATCAATTATAGAACTTTGTTAATCTTAATAATGATAATCAACAATTAAAAAATAAAAATATATGACGAGTTTAATAAAAATTTAAAACGTTGCATAGGCTATGATTCCAATAAAATTAGCAATTAACTGATTATTGCTTATTGTTGTGAGCGAATTATAAAGTTAAAAATGTTTAATTCACGCGAAGCGGGTTCATAAAGCTAGTATAGTATGAAAAATGTGAAACCCAGAGATATTTTTTAAATTATAAAAAATTTATAAACAAAATACTTTTAACAATTAAATCATTTATATTTATAATACTAGTTATGAACCCGCTTTACGGGCATAAACACATTTATTTAAATACGGCCTGGTTATAGTACTTCACCCAAACATTTTATGCCCGTATAGCTTTTTAAGTGCTAATATACTGCACTCTTTTTATGTTATTTAATTGTTGCATTTCACACATTAATTATTTCAATTTTCCGAACAATATTTTTGCGTGTAGTATAATATTATTACTATAGGAGACTTGTTTATATTGTTTAATTTATTGTTAGGTGATCCTGTTTAAGCATTATAATTAAGTTCTATAGGAGACCGTAACATATTTCAAAATAAATTCATTCTTTTATACTAGTGTTAAACACCCGCTTTGCGGGAATAAAAATCGTTTTTATTTCATTAATTTTTCTCACAACAAACGCAAATATTCAGTTAATTGCTGTACAGCTTGTAAAATGTTTTATATTGTTTACAACATGCATATCTATTTTTTATTGTTAAGTAAAGCACATTTCTTATGCGACACAACAATACTCTTTATTAGTTAAAAACTTTTAATATAATTAATATAATCGTTAAATATTCTTTAATTGTTGAGCTTTACACTATTTTCTCTAGCTATTAAACAATTAGGTATTGTTAGGTAAATTAAATAATTATTTCATTTCAATCATAGCCCGTATAAAGTTTTAAATCGTTAAAATACTCATTTAATTGTTGCGATTATCACATTTTCTTGTATAATTCAATAATGTTCTATATCGCCTAAATTTTTTTATATATTGTTAGTTAACCTTTTATGAAAATAGCTGTTTTAATACTATAGGAGAACGTGACAGAGAGAGAGAGAGAGAGAGAGAGATCATTCTTTTAGTAAATAGGATGATTTAAGAGTATCAGTTTGGATAGTTTTAAAATGGTTTTGATAGGTATGGTTAGGTTTGGATATGTTTACTTAATTTTGGTAAGGTTTGGTTAGGTTTAGTTGGTTTATGTTTAGTTACGGAAAAAAAGTTTATCACACGCCCATATATTATTAAAATTAAGTTAAACTATTAGTTATATTTATTTTATAATATTTATGAAATACTTAATAACGGTTAATAATAAATACATTGCCTTAACTAACTAAACAGAAACTTAACCTCACCTAAACCTAACCATAACTTAACCACAACCAAACTGATTGGTGATTTGTTGTGTTTTGGGTTAAGGTCTGGTTTAAGACTATTGATTTACAAGTCTAATTTATTGCACAATTTCGAAAATATTTCCTTCTCATAAACATTCAAATTGATTTATATTTATCAAAAACTAGTTTACTTTAGAACAATTAATTCATTTAATAAATCCCTACTTAATCAAAATCTTCGATTGAAAATTGTTATTTTATTATTTAAAAATGAATGCAAAATTGAAAATTCTATACTAAAAATTAATTATCATATGTACTCAAATTAATAATTATAAATAAAATTATATAAGATTTATTATTTAAATAGAAAATATTATTTTATATAATTATTAAATTGACTTAATTTTCAATCCAAAATAATATAATTGAAAATTAAATCATATTTTAGCACTTGATCACAAAAACGCTTATTTTGAATATTTGGTGATAACAAAAAAATTGGTGGTTATTACGAAATTCATATTTTTGGTGGAAATAGTGGAATTTTGGAATTTCCCAAAAATCACATCTCTGTTGAAGATATATCATATGTTTATTAAATAATCATATATTTATTAACAATAAAATTAAAATAACTACGAATCAATTCTTAATGATTTATATTTTTCAACAAATTCATTTTCGATCGCATTATAATCCAAAATAAACGATTGAATATTAGAATCTGAAATAAAATATAATATAAGCTTATGACTAAAAGTCGACAACAATTCAAATAAATCAATTCATACTTACTTCTGAACGAATCACTAGATTCGAGTTTTTCGAGAAAACCACAGGTAAAATCGCATCCACTAAAATCAATTATGCTTAGCTTTTTATAGTTATTCAAAAGATTTATAATAACATCTGCGCAATGATCGCCAATTGGATTAAAACTAAGATTCATTTCAATTAAGTTATCGCTGGCTTTACAGCTGCTTAGTTGTTCGAGAGCTAAATAGTCGATTGAAGTGCAATTCAAATTAAGTTTTAATAAACTTTCCAACGAACATATGCATATTAAAAAACTTTTTATATCATCAGAAATAATGTTTGAACAAGAAATATCCTGAATAAAGGAAAAAACTTATATCATATAATTGAAATAAGCAAAAAAACAAATAATTAGTATAACTTACTATTTCTTTCAATGTATTATTTCTTTGTAACGATAAAAACAAAGGTTTTATTTGTTCCGAAGGCATATTAATATTAGACAAATGAAGTTTACAATTAACAAACACATTATCCAACTCAGCGATTATTTCCGGTATTACTTCAAAATCATTTGCCGCACACATTTCTTTATAAATATTGTTTGGCGTATCGCTTATGTAATCCACTACTTTTCCGTTAACTTTATTATCGGTCACAACATTTAGCACACAATCATTTTCGCAGAGTATGGCGCCGTCAGTTGTTTCTAACGAGATATTGGCTTTAATTCCAGAAACGGCGAAATATCTCTGAGAAACTTCTTTCTTAAGCCACGAGCAAACTGTGGTTTTGCTGGGAATGGGAATAACAATCGTAGAATTCTCAATCATAACGCGAATATTGAAAACTGTGATTCCAGTCAAATCATTGGTTATTTGGCCATTCTTTGATGTTAAGCTCTGTACTGCGCTCTCATTTTCATCCGAATCAACGCAATATTCCCGAGAATTTTCATCGATAACTTCGCAATCATTTTCATACGTTTTGTTTTTATGAATTTTCGATGACTTTCTGGAACAATTTTCTATATGCTGTTTCGTGGTTCCAAATGAATCATACAAATCCATAACCGATCGCTTCTTCGCTGGTCTACAATCTTCGATAAGCCAATTGTCTTCAATAATATCCTTTTGATTAAGAAGTGAAGGAATCTTTTTCTTTTTCATTGCCGACACATTCCTATCGGTATAAACATCAGTATTTGGATCTTTTTGTCGACGCAAGTTCGAAATAGTGGAGCGATAATCACGTCTTGCAGCGCCAGGTTTATCAATATCAACATAATCATCATTTAATGTTCGAATATTACGCAGCGGTGAACTGGAACTCGTTTCAGAACAATTAGATTTTATCGAACTATCGTCTGACATAGAATTTTGCGAGTTTTGGCTTAGATTAGGTAAATACGATGTTTGCTTAACAAATCCCATTTCATTCAAACTATTTTCCAATTGTTGTTCGAGTAAATAAAAATCTTCGATCTCATTATCATCCAATAGCTGATCGGATTCGCATCTATTTTTCCAGGCTCTCAGACAATCGAGTGGTGTTTCATTATTAGTGGTCAACAAAGCAATATCAGCGCCGCATTCGATTAAAAGTCTAGCGATACTCATCTGTCCGGCACCACAAGCGTCGTGTAAAGGCGTTACTCCATCACACTTCGCACCTCCGATATCATTCACATTCGCTCCACTTTTAATCAACAGCTTAACAATATCGATGAACCCATGATTAACCGCTTCGTGAAGTGGTGTCCATCCGCAGTAATCCCTAACGTTGATTGGATGTCCGGTTTCAATAAGTTTTTCAGCAATTTTTAGCTTGCCTTCGATGCATGCTCTGTGAAGAGGTGTTTCTCCCTTTTCGTTCAATTTTAATTGAGACTTCTTTCGGCGCGTTCGAGAAATTTTTATACCCGTTTCGTCTTCGCTTTCCGAATTGGAGCTCAAATCAGAAAATTCATTGATATCAAGTCTATCATAGGAATCAATCTCTTCTGACTCTTCGTCATCACTACTCTCTTCATCGTCATCTTCAACACTGGCACCAATATTTTCGAGATGATTTCTAATCTCAATAACTCTTTGATCATGTATTTTAGCATTAATAAGAAATTGCTCATAACTTTTTAAAACTTTCACTGATAACCGATTGTCACTATTGCCTAAAATAATTAACATCGATTCATAAATATTTACAATATCCTCGTCATCACACTTCAGCTTCTCTTTAATGTACGCGATTTGCAATAATGTCCTGCATTTGTCAATACAATCTTCTTGATAACAATCGGATTCTTTCTCGAAATAATAAAGAGCTTCTTTATGATTGCCATCATCTAAATATGTTTGCGCGAGTGATAAATAAATTTTAGACATTTCCGAGTCTGATTTGCCGCAATTCGATGCAAAATCGAGCTGTTTTTTATAATATTTAAGCGCGAACTTATAACACTTCATTGCTACGAAATGATCGCCTAATTTGTCGCATAACTCTACTTTATCGTCCAAAGTTTCCGCTCTGTTTAATCTTATAAGATCTTCGCAAATAACAGACATTATTTTAGCAAATCTTTCCGCTTTTAAACGGTCCTCTTCTATAGAAGATCGGCATTTATAAGCTTTCTTGAAGTAACGTTTTGAGCCTTTGAAATCTTTCAAATGCATCATAACTAAGCCTTTGCCGATAAACGCATCGCAAATGTATATCTTATTTTTCAATATCTTCGAAATGGCAATCGCGTCGTCATATGCTCTCGAAGACGATTCGTATTGCGCTTTTCTTTCATAAAAAGCAGCCAAAGACAAATAACATTTTTGCAAGTCTTCCATAAACCCATATTTTTTGTTCAAATAAATAGCTTTTTGGAATTCTTCGGCACATTTTTCTATTTCTCCCATTTGTTCAAAAACAAGGCCCAAATTTAAGAACAATCGCGAACGCATTTCTTCGAAATCCCGTTCACTTAATTCATCTCTGAGTGTGGCACACAATTCCAGCGCCACTTTAAAATAATGTTCCGCTTTCTTCAAAAACAGTTCATTACCCGAGTCTTGAGCGTTAAGCAAATATGTTCGTCCAATGGTAGCGAAAGCGCGTTGGATTTCGAGTTTGTTGTCCTGATTTTCCATTATTTTTAAGTATTTTTGTTGCTCTTCCAGCGCGTGGTCGTGTCTTCCCATTTCAGATAAACATTCGCCAATTGCTCGATGAGCTATGCCTTCACCGGATTCGTCACCCAATGTCTCGCATAATTCCAGTTCTTCTTTGTGTTCGGCGATCGCATCATCGAATTTTTGCTTTTTGGCCAAACATTTCCCCAAATAATTACAAATTTTGGCCAATTCTTTGTAATTTTTTGCCGATTTAGCTTTAATTTTTTCGCGACTTAATATTTGGATTTCTTTTTCCATTAATTATGAATAATAATGATTTAATAATAATAAAATTTCCCAAACATATCAATACATTTAAACACATACAGTATTTCGCGCATTGTTTTTGCTCAAAAACTTTCAAAGTACTGTAATCAAAACATTCAGTATACAATTCATTAATACATGGTTTTAGGCCTCTATTATAAACAATATTTCTCAAAACATGCATATATAATACGGGTTATTGATTGGCTGTTTGTAGCAGCAAACCATAATAAGTGCGCAGTTTTGCAAATATCGTCGAACTTATAGTTAATTGATATTAAATAATTTCATAATTGACTATCATATATGATATCATATGATATCGTCTGAATTATAGTAATTTAAAACGTATGTATTTTATTCGAAAATCATATCATATGTCGTCATAACAATGTTCTCTTTTCTTAACAGTTTATCATATTTTAAAACTAAATATCAATCATTAACAACAATGTGCACCACAACCAGGAATGTAAGTGAAGACCAAATAACTTCTAGAAACCCATTGACAATGAATTTTAAATTACATTTGTATAGAAAGTCAGTACAAACACAGATATATTCCCGCAATCAGTGCGTGTAATGGAAGACTCGTTGGTTTACGTGAAACGGTTGACAGCGGTGGCCATCTCTAACATCCTATACCTGCGCAACATATTCAACGAAGATTGTTATGGACACCGAAAGTTGGATAACATTAAGCTACGAATTCTGAGCGAAAGGAGCGAAACAGACGCCGCAACCAAAATCGTTGGGTTAGTTAAGGGTTGTTTCGACGCTTTGGAGCACAAATATCTTCGTCAGTTAACGTTAGGCATATTCACTGATCCGGAAAATAGCGACGAATTGATCGAATCGTACACATTCTCGTTTAGTTACACGAATACCAATCAAATTAATATTTCCATGTAATTTATTTTTCAAATATATATTTCGATAATTTAAATATTTTCGTTATTGTTTAGCAATGATCAAACATTAACGGAGAGTGCGATGATTTCGAGCGACAAAGAGCTTCGAGAGTCCACACAGAATTTGCTCAAAAGCATCATTACATTAACGGCTACTTTGGACAAACTGCCCGACGATTGTTATCTAACCATGAAGTTGTTATACTACGACCAAATCACTCCCGAAAACTACGAACCGCCGGGTTTTATGGCAGCGGAAAACGATTCGTTCAGTTATGACGGAAACCCGACTCCGATAGATGTGGGAGAAGTGTCCACACCTTTCCATAAACTTAAATTGAAGATAAGAGCCATTAATTTAAATGACGACAATTTAACGGTGAATTCTGGATCACAGGACAGCGATCTAATGGATTATCAAAGGTATAACTCGAACGAAAGAATAACTTCAAACAACAGATTCGATTTTATGATCGATAATCTAAATTTAAGCGAAACCTCGAAAACTGGTCCAACAAAACCAAAACAATGCCAATCGAATGACGAGAGTTTCGTCACTTCCAAAATAAAACAATTGAATGTAAGCGATAGTTCGAACAAAACTCCGCAAAACAAATCTGGATTCGCTAAACGAAAAAGTTTAAGCGATGATTCTATTAATTTGAAAACAGAATCGTTTCGCGGAAGTAATAAAGCGGAGAAGAAGTTCAAAGCGAGTGACATTAAATCTAAAGTTGATTTAGGAAAACGTGTAGGATTTTGATTTTTCGCTCATTAATCATAACATTTGTTTCAATATTTTGTTAAAACTCATTCAAAGTTTATTTAAACGTATTTCTAAGTTCTTATATAATAATTTAAAGATAATATAATTAATTTGTTTTTCGGAAAAAAACTTTTTCCCCATAACTACCATAATATTATAAATTTAATAGTTCCCATACCTGACAGTACCAAAGTTAGCCACACTACGAGTGTCGCCAGTTTTGTCATAAACATTTTCATTCGTAAAAACATTTGTAAAAACTGAAGACACTCATAGTCTTGGGTAACATTAATAACATTGTTTCAAATAATCTTAAAACGTTTTTTATGTACATTACTTTCAATGTATTCATTTGTGTTCATTATTATTAAATACAATTATTTAAATTATTTTGGTAATTAATTTGGTATTTTGTCAATTGGAAGCATGTTTGACGAAGATTTAGAAGAAATGAAATATTTGCGAGAAATCGGCAAAAAGTATGAAGCGATTGAAAAGCGACAAACGATTAGTTATAAATTTGATTTAAACCGAAACACTAAAAATCGGGAAACAGTTCCCAATTTAAAGGGTTTTAAACACGAATCGATTGAACAAACGGAACCCAATGATGACGTCCACCAAATGATGGGTTTCTCGAATTTCGGTCGAATCGCTAATTCGAGTAAATCGGCGCAGAAGTTCGATGTGGAACAGTTGGTCACCAAAACACAGCAAAATAGCAAATGGAAACCAATGGAACAATCGATTCATACTCAACAACAATCCAGTGATGATTCAAACTCCAATTCGATTGGTGGCGAAAAATCTGTTGATTTAGTTTCGAAACAGGTTTTGAACGAAGATAACGATGAAGATAATGAAAGTGAAAACGATATGATTGGTCCACCACTTCCTCCAGATTATTATAATAATAGTGAACATGAATTACAATCAGTGACAGAACGCAGTGATGACGACAACAGTGACAGTGATGTCGACAGTGATAGCCAATACAATCGTTACGAAACTCTTCCAATAACCGAAGAGATAGAACTCACTCACGGATCCAAATCAGTGACGGCTTTAGCTTTGGATCCAAACGGTTCCCGAATAGTGTCTGGAGGTGTGGACTACGAAATACGATTTTGGGATTTCCAAGGAATGGATTCGTCACTTCAGTCATTTCGAGCGATAACTCCGTGCGAATCACATCCCATTAAAAACTTAGAATTTTCGACTAACGGTGACGTTATTTTAGTAATATCTGGAGCGTGTATCGCGAAAATAGTAGATCGCGACGGTTTTGTAAAGGGAGAGACAATTAAAGGCGATCAATATATCAGTGATATGTCTCATACTAAGGGACACATAGCGATGCTTAACGATGGCGTATGGCATCCAAGGCTTAAGGATGAGTTCGCCACGTGTTCGAATGACGGCACGTGCAGAATATGGGATTTGCAGAATTTGAAGCATCATAAATGGGTTATAAAACCGCGATCGTCGGGAGGGCTGAGGGCAGCACCGAATTCGTGCAAATACTCGCGCAATGGTGAGCTAATATGCGTGGGTTGTAATGACGGCAGCATTCAAATGTGGGACACAAGAAAACATTTTGTCAACACCAGCTGTTTATTGCGCGATGCGCACCAAAAAGGTACTGAAATAACGTGCATTCAGTTTTCGTATGACTCTACCAATTTATTATCGCGCGGTGTTGACCACACGTTAAAATTGTGGGACATTAAAATGTTGAAAAAACCATTGTTGACTAAAGAAGATCTTTTTAATCGCTTTTCAATGACTGACTGTTACTTCTCTCCCGACGATCGACTCGTAGCCACAGGTGTTTCGTGTCAAAAGGGTGAAGAGTTTGGCAGTTTGTTATTTTTCTCGAAACAGAATTTTGAATTAAAACACGAGTTGAAAGCGTCAAAAGGAAGTGTGATCCGAAGTTCATGGCACCCGAAATTGAACCAAATCGTTGTGGGATCGTCTAATGGTGAGGTGAAAGTTTATTACGATACGAAATATTCGGAAAGAGGAGCGAAATTATGCGTTTTCAAACACAAGCGAAAATATAGGGAAAGCTATGAGATAATTCAGCCGCAAATTATTACTCCACACGCTCTTCCGTTGTTTAAAACGGAACGAAAGAAATCATGGAGAGTCCAGATGATGAAGGCTCGTAAAGATCCAGTGAAATCGCGAAGACCTGAGTTACCGATGACTGGTCCCGGACAGGGAGGACGCATCGCTTCCGCTGGAAATACGTTTGCCTCGTTTATCGCCAGAAATTTAGGTGTTAAGAATAAAATTAATGACGAGGAAGATCCTCGCGAAGCGTTGCTTAAACACGCTAAAGAGGCGGCGGAAAACCCATATTGGGTTACTCCTGCTTACGCGCAAACACAACCTAAACCAATATTTACCCAAAATACTAAAGACAACGATGACGAAGATGGAGAACCTTCTGAGAAAAAGCCTCATATTCCTGTTTAATTCTACCTAACAATTACTCCGCAGTCGATAATGGTAATAGTTTTGTCATATATTTATTTCTAAACGCATGTAAAGTATTACATAAACGTATTCATGTTCATATTGAATACCATACATCTTCTACTTGTTCTTATTATACATTTTGATATACTTTACTGTTGTGAGCTTAAAATACTATAAAACTTATTTATGGCTATTGTATTATTAATTGACTACAGATTAACTTTTTCGACACATTACCTTAATTTGCATTTAATTCACGCGATAAATATCTTCATTATTGAAGCAGATTCAGATTAATGTATCTTAAAATGGAATTTATATAATTTTTAAAACAAAATGTGTACGAATGACCACTGAATGAGCTCAACATTTGATTAACACGTGAAATACTAGCTTACTATTTTGAACTTTAGATCTCAATTATGCCACAAATAAATAAACAAATAGTAAATTGTTAGTAATAGTTCTGTAATCAATATATCGTATATACGATAAGCATATCAGATTACATAGAAATAAAATAATAGAGAAATATACAAAATTTTATTATAGTTTATTTATACAAAGTATGATATATAATAAACAAGTTTGAGGGTCTTTGTCACTTAATCTTATATTAATATCAATAACATTGTCGCGCGTTTAACAATGAATTTAATTGTTGAACAGTTACTGGAGTACACACACTGCCGATTTTTATACGTTTGTTTGAGCTCATTATCATTTAAATGATTTTTAAATTGTTTAATTTGTAATCATAATAAAATGAATTCTAAACCACAATTAAGCGTAGAAGAAAAACCCAACAAAAGTGCAGAACCAAAGGCAAAAATAAGTGCTGAATCAAAGCCCAAAATAATTGAAGAACCACAACCAAAATTAGTAGTTTTAAACATAAATCTTGTGGACCGCTATATTAAAGAATATCACTGGTATTTTGGGTACGAATACATATTCAGTAGCCTATCGACCGTTTTTATGTCACTGGTTATACTGTACTTCATTATCTGTAAAATAGAAGAAAAATGTTGGAAAGCGCGACAAATTATTCTGATTGCTTCGTTAATTTTCGCTATATTAACGATTATACAAACGACTGTCGTTATAATTATATGGAATTTTAAGCACATTTATTACTTGTTTTGGCGAAGTAGAGTATGTCTCGTTATCATTAATTGCCACTACGTTTTGGGAACGTTTCACTTAATTTTTGCGATTATATGTTATGGATCGCAAACGTGCTTTGAGATGAACAAATTAGATAAACAATTTATAATTAACGTTCCGCTACGATATGAGGTGAAAACGTTGGCAATACTGCACTCTCTAATCGCCATCGCATTATTCCTATGCGCTGTGCTTTTGGCCATTAAACGAAATGATTTCAAGTATTATGTGCTGTGGAGAAAAGGTCTTCTTAATGCGTATCTCAGACAACTCTATGACGACGATTGACCATTAAATTTTGCGTTTTACGTCATTTATTATTTTCTATATTTTTAAATGTTTATTTTTAATAAAAATTTATGAGTTATATAAATAATGCAGTAATTGCGTGCAATCAATAAAAAAATTGCGACGTCAATCCGTTTCATGACTTTTATGTTTTAACGTTAGAAAGTTTAAGTTCTGATAAAAAAGTTTTAGAGTTATTAAAACTAAGTAAAAATTATTAAAGCGGTAATGTTCGCACGTCTTTCGTAAACGGTTCTTCTCTGCGGACATAAAACGCGTACACGAATGCCAATACAATTAACGCGCAGTGAATAATCAAATCGAAGAGAAAGAGGCGAATAATTCCAATTAAAAACGTGATCAATAGTACAGTGAGCGCCGAACCAAATATCACAGTTTGCATAAAGTTTTGCCTTAACACCGCAATAATGCCGAAAACCCGTGTGGAAGCGCCCAAAAACATAGCGATACCGGCGATGAATCGTGCGAACTGATACGCGTCTTTGTTCGCTTTCCCATAACTTTTTTCGAGCTTCTCTTTTTCGGTCAACTTATTCGCATATAGGATATAGTCAACGAATAGTGACGCGATTGTCACGCTTGACAATAATATTATCACGCATTTCAATACAGTGATCAGTGGCGGTACGTTAATGCGAACCATCACTACATTAAGTAAATAACAGCAATTATTTTAAATAATATTTGAGTTACGAGAGAGAGATGAAAAAAATGGTTGACTTTTGGAGCACACGTTTGCTCTGAAATGCAATACAATGCAAACACGTTTGAGAAAATAAATTGGGTGTTTGCCATCCCATGCTAATAACCTTTACTAACCTTAACTAACCTCAACGTCCTTAGGATGGCATGGCATGTCATAGAATAGCATAGCATAGCATCTGCGATTGACTTTTGATATGCAAACTTTTTGGTCACTTTTAAATGTGTTCATATTTATGTGCACTTAATTTTTTGGTTATTATTGTTAGTTAATTACTTTATCTGTGCAGTACTGTAAGCGAGGTTTAACCGGAAATTTAAATAGAAAAAGGATTACTCAAAAGTTTTAATTCCAATTAATATAGTATAGACCTAACATAATTTAATATGTTAATCACTGGAGCTCTCTCTATCAATCAATTTTGTTTTTTTTGTAAAATATATTATGTTTAAAGTTGCCATTGGGCTTGTCATTTGTTAAACCGAATCGAAATGTTTCACTCAAACCCAATGCGGTTCAATCCGTTTAAATGTATGTCCGACTCGTTTAACAAGTTAAGTGTATTTACATTGAAATTTAGGCTTTTGTACAAAAAATACTCCACGGATTCATATCATAATTTTTAGGGCTAACTGCAAATCATTATCGACAATCATAAATCTTTTAATTATATAGACTGTATGAATCTATTTTAATCAAAACTTCTAAGCATAACATGATTATAAATTTTAAACATTAAAGAAGCAGAATATTCGTGGGTTACGAAACCGAGAATTGCAAGCATTTAAACCGCTGCAAGTTTTTTTTATGTTGCAATACTTGTCATATATAATATATTACAAATGTTTACATTATTTTCAAAGTCATCAAATATCATATGGAAAAATACTTTTAATCGCAAATGAATATTTCATTAATCGTGCTTTTTTATCAAACATATTCATTAATAATTATATTTATAAATGTAGTTAAATAAATTTAACTAAAATTTTTATTTAAAAAAATTGTTATAAAGTTAAATTTTCAAAGTGTGATAAAATGAAAAGTTATCGAAATTATATCTCATTCTGGTAAGAAAATAATTGAAAACAAAAAAAACATTAATCGAAACCTAAATTAATTTTAACCCTAAATCAAATTCATACGCAGGATATTGGGTTTAAGCAACAATTATGCGTACGTTATAATGCTTAGCGCCGCGTATGATATGCTTCACGTAAGTTTGCGATCCAAAACCCGTATCAAATATTATAAACCGATTTCTTATAACAATAGCCGACTCCTAACACAGATAATAGCCAACAGTTTGATTGCAATACAATATCGACAGGCGCTGTGCTGTTGGCCGACATTATACCATGCCTTGTTATTAAACTATTGGCTCCATTTATATTTAAAAATACTAAGTAATTGGTATGATTATAATTATGACCGCTGCTATTAATTACTGTATTAATTGTTTGTAGTGTACGAGTGATTTTCACTGTGTTATTTTCTGCGCTAAGTTTTATATTACCATCATTTGCCAGTCAGATGTGGATGACTTATTTGGGTAAATTAAATTCATTAAAGTAATTTAAAAATATTGTTTGTCATTTATATCAAAAAATTCCATCACAAGCCGATTCAAACCATTACAATTAGTTAACAGTAAATTAATAGATGATAAAAAAGTTTAACTTAAAAGATGGCCAATTTTAGATGACTAACTATTTTATTGGATTTTATTTTTTAATTCAATATGATTTTAATTGCTTCTTTTATTAGGCATTATTTGTGCCTCTCTTTCTACTGGTTTAGGGGAAACAACATTTTTGACGCACGCGTCAAATTTTGATTATCCCGTAATCTCGTGGTGGTCTTCTGGCACAGGCTTTTCTGGATTATTGGGTTCAATATCCTACGCATCACTTACCACACTAGGAATGAGTCCGAGATCTACACTACTGGTAATGCTTATAATTCCATTCGCGATGGCGTTTACCTTTTGGTTTGTGTTAGAATCGCGAACAGATAATTATCATTCAAGTGATAGCGCGCGTCCATTGTTGAACGAAAATAATGGCGAAATTGTTGATGACGATGGGTTAAGTGGAGTGGATAGCAGTGTCATGATTGAGGCGGTTTCTGCTTCCGGTGATCTTACGTACAAAGAAATGATTAGTCAAACAAAAGTAAGATTAATAGGGTATAATCTAATACCTAATAATTATTTCTAAAGTTATTATTTTGTTATTTTATTAGCATCTTCTTAAGTACATGATTCCATTGATGTTGGTTTACTTTTTCGAATATTTTATTAATCAAGGATTGGTAAGACAGTTATGATTCTTTGAATCACAAACCGTTAAATAATATGTTTATTGAAAATTTGCTCTCAATTTTAATTTTTAGTTTGAATTAGTCTATTTTGAGAGAATATTTCTCACACACAGCGAACAATACAGATGGTATTTAGTCGATTACCAGGTTATTATTAACTAATTTTTAAACCAATTAATAAAAATGTAAATGTTTAAAATAATGTATTGCCACGAATTGACAGATTGGTGTACTGATATCGCGCTCATCCATAAGTCTAGTCAGAATCCATCGAATTTATTTATTATCTGTGCTCCAATTTTTGAATGTGGTGATCGTTGTCATTCACTTATTACATCCGTTTCTTCCAACTGTTTGGGTAATGCTCGCCATTGTGTTATTCGAGGGACTTCTCGGTGGTTCAGCGTATGTCAATACTTTTGACAGAATATTTCGCGAAGTGGACCAAAGGTACAAAGGGTTTAGTATGAGCGTTACGGTTATCAGCGATTCCGTGGGAATCACTTTGGCGGGCATTACCGCACTTCCGACGCACGACTATCTCTGCAATTTGATCAAAGCTTGAGACAATTTTGTTTGTAAACATTTACGCTATTATTGTAAATTATTATTGTTCATTGTTTTTTATTACTACAATAATGTAATACTTTATTGTAAAATAATAAACATCAATAAGAAAAGTTTTCGAAGTTTTTATAATATTTTTAATAAGTAAGTTAAGTTTTTTAATAGTAGTTAAGTTAAGTATAGAAAGCTTTTATCACTTTTTACTTAATTGCTTAAAGATATGGTTATATTAAAAATTATTATACAATACATTATGTAAATAATAAAAAAACGGTTAAAAAATAATAAAAACGCAATTACCGGTACTTTGAATAAATTTGAGATTTAAAAAGAAAACACTTTTGTTCAACAAAGCAATAAATTGCATAAAAAATGCATAAAAATTTGCTCAAAACACAATCAAAAACAATACTGAATTTTAAATTAACAACAACTGATTTCAACGTTTTTGGGAATACTGTATTAATAATCATTATCGAGTGGCTCTGAATATTCATGAGCAGTAAATTGAGCGTCGTTTTCATTGTCGTTCTCGTCCGAACTGGTGCTCGAATTTCTACAACTAATTTGGAAGTTATTATTGTTATTATTATTATTATGTCGATTATTGTTATTAGTTTTGTGCGCCCATTTGTCTTTATGCTGTTCGAGGCCAAACCCTTCGTCATAATTTCCTTTAGCCATAAACAGTTGCTTGAAATGGGGAATACAGTACATCTTTCCAGCGGTTGTCGTGTAATTATCTAATCTAAAGCCAAATAACGGGTAATTATAATTACTATTATATTGTAAGGGAAGGTGAGGTGTATACCTAAGAGAAGAAGTACAGTGGACGCAACGAAAACAGTTTTTGTGTAACTTGATTCCACTGAACTCCATTCGTTCCATGGGATACAAACGCGTTCCACAAACCGAGCAAAGATCTGAGGCAGCGATAGCACCAAATTCATGCTAAAGTCACAAAATGTTAACGAATAAGTTACAAATACAGTTACACTATCTTTTTTCACTCTAAAGCGCCAAATATTTATTTATATTTCACAATATTTTTTTTCGGCTATAAATATCATTACATAAAAGTCTTTCTTAAAAATTAAATACGAATAGACTAAAAAAATGTTGTGTGCAATGCATCAAAAGCACTAAATAATATATTATATGTAATAAAATTTTAGCTTAAAATAAAACCGTAAAAATCTTGAAACGCAAGAAATGTATTTCAAAACGTCATATCATTTCTTAAGCATTTATGTGTAAAATTCAATAATAATAATAATAATAATATCTCAAATTATTTTCATTTAAAGCTCAATAAAATCTAAAAAAATTTGAAGAAATAATTTCATATTTTTCTTATTTTATATTAACGGGTATTATTAAAAAGTAATTGATTAAAAGTGATTTGTTTTTTTTAATTAAAAAGTGATACGAAATCAACATTTATTTTTTCGTGCACTGGGATGAGCGTTATCTGCAATATCGTTGGCCATAATTACTGGTCGTCTATAAAGTCACTATAAGAGAACATAAAATTTATTTTAAATTACAAAAAAATATCGTATGCGCTAATTTCAACGTTAATTTCGCTTTTAATTCTACTTTTAAAAAAAATAAATTTCAAATCATTATATGGCTCTAAAAACAACAGGAATTTCTAAAACAACACGTATTGCATGCAACACTAAATACTACAAACAAAAAAAATCAAAATTCAACTAATAAGCGAATTATTAGGTGATTATTAGTTTTTAAACTAACTTAGCAAATAAAATAATGATTTCTATGAAGCTTCTGATGGTTTAGAATGTTTTTTGTTATTTATGTAATGATGATTAATTTATGCCTCCATGCATTGCAACGACCGATTAGTTTAAGTCTACGATACAGTATTAGCAAATTATTAAATCATTTTGTTATTATTATTTTTCCGTAATTTTCACATTTTTTTTTGAATTATCGCTATAACTTACCACAAAGCGATTAACGCGTGGCTTTGGTTTATCGGCCTGTTGTCTGTCACTGTCTTCTTTAATCGCTTCAAACTTTGCGCGTAAATTTTTGGTTGTATCGATATGTGGAATATAATCTTCTTCGTCGTCATAACCAGCATTTCGTTTGTTTTCGCGCTCAATATCGACCGACCAATTCTCGAACTTAGCCTTTAAAGTGCGTGCTTTATCTTGTTCTACGCCCTCAACACCATTTTCGGGTTTAGAGATCGAACGATCTGTAATTATGTAATTATAGCTTAATATAAATCAATGACAAATACGCAAAAATCATGTTATTATTCATTTGAATCAATCTTTAAGAGTAACCGCATTCAAAACCTCAATTTTATTAAAACGTTGCATAAATTAAATCTATTTCCATTAAACATTAAATTTCATAATATATATAATTTATTACTTTTGATGATTAACTTTTAAACTTATAATTAAAATATGACATTTATTAAAAAACAGGAAAAACATTAAAATTTTTGTGATAATATCATGACAATATTATTGAATTTTCATAAGTTTTCTTAATAATTTAAGGATGCTTTGGTCGATACGCATAATGATATGTAATAAAGACACCATACTATCAACAAATTATGTCAAGAATGACGGCATCGAATCGATGAGAAATATGAAAGGTATGTTTTAAAATTTCACAGAAAGTGGAAAAGCTTCACATGAAATGGCAATTTCGTCAAAATTTGAAATTTACAAAAATATAGGTTTACTGCGCTTTTATATGCAAAATATCAACTTATAAAACCATGTCATTTGAAAAAAAACTGAAGTTTATGCCTGAGTTGCCCCAAACATATTATTGCCCGCAAGCGATCGCATTATCATATAAAACTTCCAAAGCGTTACTTTATCGCGAAATCGTCTATTATTTATCCGTTATCTCTTATTACTCATAATTTAAACAGTTTGCGAAACCAATGATTATGCTTATGCAATATATGGTCAATTTTTATAACGTTAATAAAATAAACCATTATGTTATGGGAATACATAATTGCGGTTAAATCAAGAATGAACTCAAATCAAATTTATTACACGAATTTGTCAACATATACTTTTAATTTAATGACAAAATTCTGTTTTAATAATACGCAAATGTTTAGAAATAGCGCTAACATTATATGCAAGGGAAGATAAAAAGGCAAAAAATAGTTACTAATATTGCAGTTTTATGTGTCGGGTATTCGAAACACAGGATATTAAAATGTTAACTTTTGTTATAAAGGAAATCGTTACCACATAGGATTTTTAAAGAAAGGGTTTGAAGTGTATCATAAGCTTAATAACTGATAAGAGTGTATTAAAGTCAAAACATGTAAGTATTATTGTAACTAAAAGCTAATTAAAGAATATGAAATCAAAATCCAAAATCAACAATGTCTAGAAAATGTCGGCAGAGTTGATAAAAAAAACTTACGTTTAGGTGGTTTCACTGCACTCAATTCGTTTTCCTTTCGATTCTCGAGTTCTTTAAATTTATCTAACATTTTCTTAGTGGTATCGACTTTCGGAATATCCTCAACGATATCGCAGGATCGGATAACATTTGGATCGCGATTCGCGTCTGGATCGTTCTCGAGAACGTTCTTTAATTCCCTGGGAGGAGTAATTTGAAACCTTTTTGGCTCCTTTTGCACTTCTTTTAGATTTTCAAAGTAAGCGAAACGTTCTTGCAGTTGATTTGGGTCGATATTAATATCATCCTTCTCTATAGGGTCGCCACACTTTATTACTTCACCATTAGTCGGTGATTTAGTGGTAGTGGTAGTGGTGTGTCCATTCGAGTAATTGTGATGTGGACTAACGTTATTAGTTGGCGAAACAACGCCTTTCGAAGCCGACGCATCGATTTGCTTGAATTTATTTCTGGCTTCTTTGGCCGCGGTATCGCTTTCCACAAACATAGTTAGTTCTTCTTCTCGTTCCTTCTTGAGTCTTTCGATTTTCTCCTCTTCGGTTTCATTATCAACGTTTCCCTTTTCGAACTTCTCTTTAATCGATTCGGTCTTCACAGTGGTGTCAAAAACAACCGGATTATCGGCTTTATTTTCCACTTTCGACTCCTTACATACGCGTTCGTACACCTGTCTCATGGATTCGGATCTTCCTAAACACATCTTCTGTCTGAGATTAGCCAATTCCTCTTTAGTGGTTTCTTGGTCCGAATTGTTCGAATTGATCTTTCCTTGTTCCCATTGAGATTTGAGGGTTGACGCCACACCGCTAAGAACTGCTTTTTCGCTTTCTAAACATTCGTTTGGCTTTTCATTCTCTAGTTCGTCATCACTCGATGATGTTGACTGTCTGTCACCAGAAACTGCTGATTCATATCTAAATACGAATATTTAAATACGAAATTTGTTTACAAAAGAAGTTAAAAATAACAATATATTTAAATGTGTAAATGACATACTTCGCCATTATCTTGTGCACACTTTCGGATCTATTAAGCGATGATTTATCCGAAATTGATAAACAATTATGATTTGGTTCACTATTTGTGCCCAATTCAAACCGATTACGAATATTACTTAAGTCGAGTTGCAAACTATCAAAGTCGTCATCAACTTTTGAATTGTCTAAAATAAACGTACAACAAGTATTGTTATAAAAACTGGCATATCCTGGAAATAGGAATCGAAATGGTTGACTACAACATCCGAACTCGAATTACCTTTTGCTATTTCACTCACTATTCAATGTGGGCGTGCAATGAAAAATTTTAAGCGTTTCACGAATTAGTAATCATTTAAAAATTTATTCATTTTTTCAAAACATAGTTACTATTAAATCATTAATGTTTTATTAATAGTTTCCTCATTGATAATTTGATAAAACTTATCAAACTGATTCAATGTGCGCAAAAAAATGTTTACTATTAAAAATAAATCGATACTTAATATATAAACAAAATAAGTATTACATAAAATTGAAGGACGAAAGGAAATTGGGAGGAAATATAAAGCTCTCGTCACACTTACATCGGATAACATCGGGAGGCAATTCCTGCGGTGTGTTCTCGCGTATAATCAATTCGTATTTACGCTGTCGTCCTATAATAATATGTTAATAGTGTGATGGAATTCAATATTTAGTAATAGGAATGCGTAATAGTAATTCAATATCTATATTTAAATTTTAGGCTATCAAAACATAAAACACACACACCTTGTTCGCCATAAATGTCATAAGAATACACCACTTGATCACATTTAACTAGAAAAAGCAAATAAGCAATCGAGTTAGCGATTCGTGCATATTTTGGTTAGTGTTATGTTCATATGGCAACTAATGGCATAATTGACGAGATATGACATAATGAACGCAACCAGATTTTCTTAACGCAAAAATTGCTTCTGCAATAACAAGCTTCGGAGACCTGTTGACACTAATTATAAAATTATGCAACACAACTCATGCAATGCATGACTGAACGCTATTGTAGTTTAACAAAAAGCAGAGCAAAACTTACCGCAAAAGACTTAAGCGGTATGCTATCAAGACTTGTCATTATTAGGTTTTCGAAATAAGGCCACAAATATTTTACATAATATTAACTGTTAAAAGAACTTTTTTCAAATGCCATTATGTTTTCGCAATAAAACGATTGTGACATTTTAAACGTATTGCGTTTCTTATTATACTGTTTAGAATTATGCAAATTATAACGCAATAGAAAACAATCGCTAAATTGGCTTTGAATAAAATCATACCGATTTTGACAAAAAAAAAAGGATTAAAATCATGAGAATAATAGAAACGAAAAAAATCAATTATAAATGATTAATACAGTGTTATTATATTTTCGCAAACCACGAGACAATATATGGAAAAGTACGCTATAATTTAATGGTTGTGTGAGCACTTACTTGGAGCTTGATCTTCGCTATCAAATTTTGCTTTTGGTTGAAATAAATGCTTAAAATGAGGCGTACAATAAACTTCGCCCTCATGTGAAAAATAGTTGTCTGCACTAGTATTTAAAGTGAAATTGAAAATGAAGTCATCCTTGATTTTGATTCGCAAGTTCGCTATAATATATATACTATTTTTTTTTACCTCAACTGTTTTTTGCATTCTTTGCATCTGAAGCAGGTTTTATGAAACACACTCTTTACTGCATTAATTTTCTCCATTTGATACACATGTTTGCTGCATAGTTTGCAAAAATCGTCTTCTTTTATTCCCTAAAAATATTTTCGACCGAAACAAAAACAAAAACGAAAAAATTTTCATCTTTTTTTTGGAAAATGAATTCAAGCAATTATAATGAACACTAGGAAAGATGTGCAGTATTTTCGCATTTAAACACAGTTAAAAGAAATATTCAAACAATTGATTAGTTAATTGACTTACACAACAAGCATTGCTGAATGATGTAAATGATATGCTATCATATATATCACTACCGTTGAAATACTCGCACTCTATCTAATAGTGTTAACGTTAAGGTTATTTATTGGGTTAAAAACGCAAAAATCGTTAAAACGAAGCACAGAAAAAAATAATAAAATATAAGTTATATACATATAAGGTATAGTAGTCTGAGAAAAAACTAGTTATTGATAGGAAAGATAGATATGGCATACTCGAAAAAAAACGGAAAGAAATATATTCTGGCTTTAATAATAACATGCAGTGATTCACAACAAAACTATTAATAAATATACTATAGTACTGTAATGTTGTGTTTGTGCGACAAATATGTTGTTTGGCATACCTGAACGAACTTGCGTTGAACTTTAGACTTATCTATATCTCTATCAATGAGTTCTTCTATTTCATCACTATCACCATTGGTATTGGTTGAACACATATTATTCACATCTTCACTGGTAGATTCAATATTATTGGCGTCTATATGGTTGTTAACATCTTCTACACCAACCACTTCCACATTATTCAGTTCGTGGTCAATATGGTCATTGAGTTGAGTTATGGTTGATTCCTGTATGGATACAAATAACACAAAACAGCGATCAATACAAAACGCATATTTGTATTAACATTAAACATTAACTTACACTCATTGTTAACATAAACTATAATAAACATATAATAGTAATAACAACTAAATATAACACATTTAGCAACTTATTTCGTTAACACATAGAAAAGGGTGAACAAACGAATGCTCTGTTCTCATCGCAAGTCAGACATATTTTGTGGGCTTTCTATAGGCTGAGTATGAGGACGTGTCCTGCGCTCTAACAGCTAATATTAGACCCAACTTACCACGCAAGTAACGAAAAGTAAAGATCTTTAAAAAAACATACTGCGCTTACGAGTTAGAATGAGGCAACTCTATGGCACTCGTACTGACTGGTGGGCAACGATTGCTGCTCCTCTAGCTGTAGCTGTATGTTAGCTGTATCTGCAATCCCAAATATAATAATGTCAATGTTCGGCATTCACTGTTCGGGTCCAAATTAGCTACTGTCTCATTGAGTCTTGTGGCACCGATATTCTAATCAAATTACCAAATTAACTATTTATAGTATTTTGTATTTTTTAATATGGACAAACATAAGTTTGGATTTATTTAGGTTATTTGCATATTTACCGGTATTTTTAAATAATTCTTGGGGAAATGTGTTTTTAATTCTTTTTATTTCAACTTTGATTGGAACTATAAATGAAAATTTTACTATTTGTCATTTATTTACTAGTCAGTGCAATTATAATTAGATAAACCCTTACAAATGCAAAGTAATTTATTTTAATTGGGGTCATAAAAATTTAGTAGATTTTAGAATTGTTTTGTTTTTGATATTATTTAAGTTGATATAAAATACACAAATCACGAAATATGAGAAATCTATAGAAATACATATAAAATCATTTATCAGGTAATTTCGGTAAAATTTTTTATTACAAACAATTTATAGAATTAGAATTTGCAATTATCTATTATTATTTTTGTCTTAATATCGAACTATTAAAATTTATTGCTTTATAGAAAGTGATTAATATCTTGATTTTTCATAAAAATCCCATCCATAATCAAAATTTTAAGTTTTAAGTCTGCGATTCATTATCAACAGTTTTACTCTTAAAAGATAGCTATTTTTAATGTATCGTATTATATAAATAGAAAGACTTCCTCGTTCAGCCAACAAGTCTTCTAATTTACGTCAACTTTTTTTTAACGACAACTGTATGCTTAGTAAAAGTTCTGCCGAATATTCTTGAAATGACTCGAATTATATAACCACGAGTCTGACATAATAATTTATTTTTAAATATTCCATGGATTTAGTTTTTCCAATCAGAGTTTAAAAAACAACGGATTTATTATTTTTTTAAATATTTTTAATCTAAACAATCTCATAATCAAACCCTGACCAAAATCTCTAAACACTATTATGCTCTGCCATTTTAATTTAATATTCAAAGTCAGGTACTTCTTATAATCAATAACTTTATTTATGCTTAGGCACAGATTTCTAAACATTTTGTTAAACTTGTTAATATTTTATTTTATTTGTTTTGGCATCACATTTACGATATAGCGTTAGGAAAAATGAACTTTAAGAACAATAAGGAATAATGTTTCAAATTGTATTGTCGTAATTCTCTGACTGGAGGAAACTTTAAAATTTAATAAAAACTGCAAAATTATTCCAAGGGGATATTTCTTTTCAATACTAACCTCAAAAGATCCTTGAAATCAATTGTTTTAAAAGAAAGTTATTCATAATTGTCAAGTTATGTATCACTGGGTGAGCCTAATAAAAGTGATATCTACTTTCCGCATTTATCTGAAAGCTTTTATTCGAAAGTTTGACGATTATATGAGTTGAAGTTTTTTCATTATACAAATTCCTATGCTAAACATATAAAAAAATATTAATCTGATTTAAAATTATTGTTTACTTAAAATTTTTACATTTAACATTGAAGAGGGTGGCTATTTTAGTACATTTAAAATAAAAAAGAATTTTTAATGCTTGATTTACTGGTTATATTTTATTTAATCGAGTTTTTCTGCTAATCAAAATTTTAAGCATAGGTAAAAATAATTCTAATTTTTACAAAGGTTTAACCATTAAGCAATTGTACTTATTAGTTGATGTTTGTTGGTGAGAATATAAATCGTAGCCATAGAAATGCTCGAAATACCATTTGACAGTTTATTGAGGCAATTTAGTCAGGCATATTCTCAGGTGAAATTTATCGGAAAAGCATTCAATAATTGCCTTTGTTTAATCTTCACTTCGTTGATTAAAGAAAGAATGTTGCGTTGAAAGAATGGACAGACAGTTCTGAAGTTAAAGTGATGGGTAAGCATTGTCTGGGCTACTGGTTGTGTTTATTCGATGTGGTTTGTACTCTCAAATTAATTGCAGCGTAGGGGCGATATTATATACTAAGAACTCGCTTTTGATGAGCGACAGACGTTTAAGGTGTATACAAAACTGTCTCATTTGAAACACTGATGCGTACGAAGTTTATTAGAAACCGTACCAGAAGTATCCGTATAACATTGCTTCCCTTAATGGTAATTGAAAAAAATTTCGTTGATTTAGGGATTGGTAGCAAAACAAGCTTGAAATATGAGAATAAGAATGAAATTTTAAATTAAAGCACAAGATTTGAAATCATGCTCATGAGTAAGGCTACAATTTAAGTTTGGCGTACTATCACCGAATAGTCTTATCATAGTGTTAGACACAAACGCTTTGTCTTTAATTTTACTTTTTGCTGATGCTATCATATCTTCGACAATTCATTGTTTTGCTGCCAATGATCGCAATTGAGGCATATGTTGGCCACTTGAACAGGTCCATAGTTGAACAGTAGAAAGTTTTAACGATTAAGTTTTTAAACAAAAAAAAACCTTTACAGTCATCTCATCGGATTTATGAAACAATTTTTTTAAAACTTTTATTGGGAGCTCAAAAATTTTTATTACAATTTTTCATGTTGTGGTAAACATCCCCGAAATTTTTGTCTGCGATACCACTCTCTGCGCAACTATAACTTAAATTGACAAATGGAGCGATGATTGAACGCTTTGTGCGTATGATTTTCTTTAAATCTTTCAAACAGATTAACTCAATCGTCAGGTAAGTGTTGTTAGTCTATTGTTTTCAATTTGTATTAATTGTTGCGTAATTTTTTTCAATTTGTTATATTATTAACGATAATTTTTTAAATACCGATTTGCTCAGTTAGTTTTGAGTTCATAAACGAAATTTTTTCATTTTTAGCGTTTGTTTTTTGATTTCGTGAAGTTAATTAGAAAACTCGACAATAAAGACATTCCACACAAAAAATAAGATATATAAAATTAACGGGCAGTTTAGATGGTAAAACGTTCACAAAGAGGTTTATTTTTAACCGTTTAAAATATATTTGTTTTGTGGATTGTGTTGAAGTACAGATCGTTCTATAGAATTGATTTATGAAGTCTACAGTTTGAATGGAAAATCCAGACTTAAAAGAAATTACTAAAACACAAAAACATTACTGTCAAAACACAAATGCGTCGACTGTTAAATCTATTATGCTTTCCCATTACACACAACTTATATTAATCTAGTATTTTATGCTTTTTTAAACCAGTGATTCGTTATCAATAAAATATACCATTGCATGGCTAATAAATTTGTTACCGAAAGGATAAAAAACGGTTGTATTGATGTGAATAAATGTGCCCGTAATTTAACATTTATTCTTCGTTTCACTCATTTGTAAAAATGCTGAACAACTAGAATTATCTGAGAAAACTAAATTAAACCCATAGGGAATTGGTGTTAAACTAATATCTTTTTCGATTAAAATAATTATTTTCAATTACTGTATTTCTTTGAGGAAAAATTGCAGTCAAATTTTTGTCTGAAAAGGTATGAGTCAAAATTAAACTGAATAATAAAAAGTGTGTGCTTAAAATTTTTTTTGATATTTCACAACAGTCTCCTCCTCATACTTAGACAGCTATTTTTTATTTTAGAGAGAGAGAGAGAGAGAGAGAGAGAGATTTTGCAATAGGGTTGCAAATACAGTATTTCCATTTATTTCTATATATATCGCTAGATTTGTATGTGAAAATAAAATGTTGAAATATTACAAAACACTATTCAATAAACCAATTAAAGCAATAAAGATACCGTACATCGCATTTACGGTATTTTGAAACGTGTAAAATTCATCAAAATATTGCTTTAGTTTGAATAAAATGAAATGACGTTTTAAATTACTATATGATTTATCTAAAAAGGAAAAGTTAGCTGTTTTTATAATTGTTTAATTATTTTATTTTTATGTTTATTTGCAAAACAAAATTACAATAGAAAATTACGCAACGATTTTTTTATACTTTTTTATTAACTTCAATTATTAACTTTTAATTTCAATTTATCTTTTTAAATTGGAAATTACTGCTACATTCGCCATAAATTTTCAAAAGTATAGGTCGATCTATAATACCTTTAGTAATAATGCAAATATATATTATAAATAATCGATATTTCCATAATATATATTAAAATTACAAACAAATGTAATTAATGGTACGTGCTGTTTAGGCTGTGTATCAAGAATTTTAGTTTGATTAGTTTTGCCACCAGAATGTGTTCAGTTGCATCAAATATTTAATACACAGGATACTAAATTGTAAACTTTTGCTTTCAAAGAATTTGTTTTCCCGAGTATTTGTAGGATATAAGAGTAATATTAGCCAATAATATTTGTATCTGTTTTGTTTATATTTTTAGAAAAATAATAATTTTGGCGAAAGCTAAAATTCGGTTATTTCCTATGCTTATATCTTAAAAGTTTGTTTTTCTTATCACCATATGTCTCCTAAAAAGTATACAATTTTACATACATTTTTGCGTCTAATTATAATCGATTTTTTTGCTGAAATTTTAAAAAATTTATTCTGAAAACATTAATATATATATGCGTTTAGTTTATGTGTTTTTCACATTATTTTTATGAATACTTAACTAAGATTTGTTTCTAAAAATGATAAAATTTATTTAAGTCATCCAAGAATTACTGATATGTAATCTAAACTTTTTCCTTGACAGTAGTGTTTGATATTCTTTCTATTCATACTGAATAAATTATAAATAGCACGGATGACAAACTACTGTACTCTAAAGAAAATGTTTTCTAAATCAAAGTTAAATCCAAAGGTCAAATGAAGTTACTTTTCTTTAGCAAATAAACAAATTATAAAATATAAATATTACTTATAAAAACACTGAAAATAAATATTCGGAAATTAATCACTTATTCAATTTTTGTAATTGCATTTTATTGCCAAAAAGTAATAATTTAATAAACCCTATCGGTGCTGTAACAGCTTTGAACAAGTTTATAATTAAATATTTTCTATAAAATAATTCATAGACTAAATTAATATTTTGATTTTTCTTCAAAATAATACTAATTAAACTAAACAATGATATGAGGAATTAAAACGCATATGAATTAAATCAGTTTTCAATTGTTACTGGAAATTGCAATTAAAAGATATATATCATTCAAATATATGATTATCAAGAAGTGTTAAACAATTGGCGCAACAAATCAGAAAACAAAATCGATAGGTCATAATCAGACCCCGGATATTTGGTTTATTCCCGAATAATAATTAAAATGTCAAAAACATAGTATCTTTGAAATATAAAGTTGATTCAATTTCTATTAAATATTTTTATTATTAAAAAAGAACGCTAATTTGTTTGCACATATTGTTCAATAATTTTTTGTTTAACCACAACAATGAATATATTGCATAAAACACTTAAGAAAATTTCTTAAGATTTAAAACGCTAATAGAAAACTTTTAATTGTAAAATATTACACTTATTTTAATATAAATCATTTTTTATATAACCACAAATTTCTTAAATTTTTGTTCCCAAATAACCACCAAAATTTGAAATTTTATTTAACCAAATATCCGGGGTCTGGAAATAATATCTGACTTTGTAAAGAAAATTTCAGTTAGAAATTACTTTAATTAATTCCTTTTTACAGCAAATATCTGCATGTCGCTGAAAATTTAAACTGAATTTTAGCCATTTTTGCCTACTTTTCACAAATTTTAATGTATTTTTCCCATTTTGACGTTATATATGGCCTATTTAGCCCAATAATTCACCATTTTCACCAGATTTACCCTCATTTTGTGGCTATTTTTATCTTTTTTATGTCCGTTTTAACCATACTTATGATCTGTTTGACGCATTTATTGTCCAATTTTACCTAAAATCCCCTAATTATCATAAGAAATAGTTAAACTTTATTAATATAAGGGTCAAAATCCTTTTATTAATATAAACAACAAAATCCCATCGCTAACATATTAATAAAACAAGATCGCTAAGGTCATGATATCTGGCTTTCTATTTGATTAGCTAAGTTTATTTTGGAAAAGATCATTAAATCATACAGCAGATGTATCTAAAATTTTTTGAAGATGATACTGAAACGTGTGGCAGATGCCAATGGAATAAAGTAAAACAATAAGCATGGTAAATTTAAGAAAACAATCTAGATAAAACTGAAAATTGAAGAATATGCTAATGAAATTTGGGTTCTATGTGATATAACTTCTAAAGGACAGCATATGCTACTAATTGCGTCATATGACAGAAAACCGCGAAACAGGTGCCACTGAAAAATACGGTACGTACCATTGAATTTAGCGGCAGATGCCATGTTTGCTGTATGTAACTTGAGAATACTGTTGTGATATTTATTTTCATGTCGGCTAAGGATCATTTAATAACACCTTTTGTGTTCTTAGTAAGAACTGTGATACTCTTTTTTTGCTCTTTTCATAAAAAGTATGATATTTTATTTACGAATTAAGTAATACAGTGGATCTGCTTTCTTAGAAAAGTGTGAAATGAATTTGCGATGGTATCCCATTAATCCGATGAATCGATGTAACTCATTCTTGTTAGTTGTTGAGGATAATCTAAGATCGCTTAAATCTTTGCTGGCTGTGGTTTGATTCGATCATTCCCAACAATATATCCTAGAAATTCCATCTCTTTATGGTCTTTTGAAGCTGTGATTGGTTTGTTATCGACACAAGTTTAATCTTTTCCGACCAATTAGCGATTTATGATTCGTTATCAGACATGAATTAACACTTGCTTTTGCTTTCTTTTTGTTAAACTTGTGTTTGCTGGTTATTGTTTCAATTGAGTTTGCAGATAAATGGTTCAAAGTTGTATTGTAAAATGTTTTGTTAGTTAGATCGATCGACACTGGAAATTGTTTATAATTGTTTATTAATAGTAATATATAACTGAATTCTCGTAATATGATTACGTCAATGTTCCATTGGTATTGGTAACAATGCTCTACCGAGTGACATAACTTTCCCATTTGCTGTATCACTTTCCAGTTTATCTATATAATTATTTTTCAAATTCAAACTTTTAGCTGTTTGAAGACTAATTATATTAGCTGATGATTCCGTTTCTAAAACAGCTTTATTCTCAATTTCCTTTATTTTGACAGGAAGAAATATTATTTGAGTTAATGAATGCTCATTCGTTGTGCTATTAACTGATTGAACTATAGATGTAACTTGTGATACTTCGATAGTGGCTGATTTGTTTTCACTAGTTTTAGAACTATTTGTTTTAGGCTTATAGTCTGGACATTCATTATGCCAATGATATGCATTAGGTATTTATTTCTTTTTACAAAAAAGCATGGCTTTGGAGCTTTGCGTTTTGATTGACTAGTACTCGGTGTATTCTTGCGTTAGAACTGGATATTTTATCGCAATGTTATATATTGCAATTATTTGTATGCTTAGAATATTAATTGAATTATT
The DNA here is from genome assembly GCA_034700185.1 of Phthiracarus laevigatus. NCBI lineage: Eukaryota > Metazoa > Arthropoda > Arachnida > Sarcoptiformes > Phthiracaridae > Phthiracarus > Phthiracarus laevigatus. The sequence continues at coordinate 29,675 of JAQIXJ010000616.1, forward strand.
TATCTGACTCTTGCTTCAGTTGATTATCAGTTTCAGCACGTAATGCTACTTTTAACCATTGTTGTATGTTAGAAACTTGGGATGCATATAAGATTTTCCGTAAATGAAGTGGTACGCTTCCTGCTAATTCATCGACAATTAATTCCGAATTTAGACTATTTCGATTAAGTCGAGTTTGTCATCAAAGTATTTCAGAATTGACTCCTCCATTTGGAGTTTTCGATGTCTCGCGCTGATTAGTGGAGATATCATTTGAGAATAGAATCGATTAATGAATGCCTTCTTTACTTTATCCCAAATTATGCTTTTTTTTGCTAACAGTTTATTCTAAAATTGTAATGAATAGTATGATAATACTTTTCCGCTTAAATATGAATGAAGTTTATTTAATTTCACTTTGTCTTCTGTATCAATGAATGTTAGTTCAAATATTGGTAACCATTTTATAACGCTTATAATGTTATCTGTTCCCTTAAATAATTGAAGTTTTGTATCATTGC
>JAQIXJ010000617.1:0-30172 GCA_034700185.1 Phthiracarus laevigatus
GTTTACCGATTTATTGACGCAACCGTATTGGTTGTCTGTCTCGCCTGCACTCATCTATTATTCAAATATAATAATTAGAGTCAAAATTATAGCATTTATAACATACAAAAATAGCGTTATAAATAGCATTAATAAATGACCAAAATAGCAATTAAAAATAGCATTTATATTTTTTAAAAATTATTTTACTGTTAAATTATAATGTCTTTTTCTTAATATTAATATTTTCTAAGTTTTTATTTGGTTCAATATTTTTTTAAAAATAAGTTTTTAGGAATTTTTTATGAAGTTTAGGAAATTTCATTATTATTTTAATGAACGGGTATCAAAAACTATTCAGATTTAAACCACATTTTTTCGGTTTCGGGGAAAATAGCATATAATAGCATTTATAGCTTTTATAGCTTTTATAGCAGTAGTAATATCGGATCTATAGGGAAGCTAATCAGAGACGAGGGAAGGAGCAAAAGGGGCGGAGCTTATGTTGGTGGGCGTGGTCAATAAATAGTACCACTAAGGTTAAGGTGGGATGGTATTAAGTTAATATGCCACTAAAAGTGCTCTACTGTACTTTTTTACTAATGCTATTTGCTTGGGAGTAGTAAGATAGCGCGTTGTTCAGCATCCGTATCCGCCTTTGTTAAAGTATAGGAAAAAATTAAACGAATGAAATCGTTCTGTTTTTGATTTGTATCTTATTAAGCACCTCCCCTATAACTCAAGGTTGTCGCTAAACAGCGAAAAATTATGAGTGAAACATACAATAACATGAATAATGAGCTATTGCGGTGTTATGGTTGTAATAACTATTAACTATTACATGTATTTATAGCACTTTTGGAATTATTGAGTCTGTCGTCGAATCATACTTTGCATATGTTAAAACTATAAAATCAAAATGCTTAAAGCATAGATTAAACTATTAAAAATATTAGTTAAATAAACTTTAAATTAAATTGTTAAATAAATTAAAAACTGTGAATTTAATTGTTAGCTTGAAATCTGTTTATTTTTGTGTTTAATACAATATAAAATCTTTATATTTCGAATTCGGTCACAAACGACGATCAGAATTAATGCTTACAATATTTTTGTTAATTTCATTTAAAGCTTTTTTTTTTGCATTTAATCGCGTTGTTGTCAAATTTGTTGATTAACAACCCATCGCAAACTGGTTTGTTGACTATTTCTTTGTCGGCTTTATAATTCAATTGATAATAGCAGAAATGTGGAAGCCTTAGAATATAAAAAGGTAACATTTAAACATCCGTTTACTTGTATTGCTGCAGGTCCAAGCGGAAGTGGAAAAACTTAGTTAATTAGAATGATAATTAAAAACGCTCATTTGTTAATTAGTAATTTATCTCTTCCGATTAATGTACTTTGTGCACATGGGCAAGAGCAGCCATTATAGAGTGTGCCGATTAATAACAGATTAGTAAATGTAATGTATTTTAAAGGCTTACCAAATGAAAAAGAAATAAATAAATTTGAACCGGATATTATTGTTATTGATGATTTAATGCTAGAACTAAGTAATAGTCCTGTAATGGAAAAAACCTTCACAAAATGGACTCATCACAAAACATAAGTGTTTTTTTTGGTACAAAATCTGTTATATAAAAGTCCAATAATGGGCACTCTTAGTACTAACGCGCGATATTTTATTCTCATGAAAACCACTAGTGACAAGTAACAAGTTGTAAATTTAGCAAAGCAAATTTATCCGTACGATAACAAGTTTTTTGTTGAGGCATATAATGACGCTACAAAAGCGTCCTATGATTATATAAAGATAGATCTTACTCTTGATACACCAGAAGATTGCCGATTACAATCCTGTATCACTCCAGAAGAAAACAACTCAAAATATCAACCAATAATACATGCGCATGAAAATATCAAATATTTTGAGTGTGAGTATGGAAAAGCTAAGAAAAATCGCAAAAATCAAAGATCCACGCCTTCGTAAAAAAATTTTAAACGAAATTACAGACGAATGCTTATGTAAAACGTTTAACGAGATTGCAAGAAACACTGTCTCAAAAAAGTACCTCTTAACCGAGCCACAAAAATTAGCTTGAGAAAATATAATTCTCACTTAAAATTGCTCGCACGTAAAACGAGTGATAAAAGTTTGCAAAAGAAACTTGTTCAATCAAGAGGTTTTTTGCCACTACTTATATCAGCTGTAGCCTCTATACTTGGGTCTGATTTGTCTTCCGCTATAAATCTTAGATGAATCATTTGCGTAGACTCGTAGTAACACCATACGATTCCGCTCCACCTGTATCTCCAATGGCTATTGATGAAAGTTATCAGGTCGATAGCTGTTGACCACAAAGACATAATCACCCATTAAAAAAACAAGAATAGCTAGCGAAAATACTTGCTCTAACGGCTTTAGTCGGTGGTTATGGGTCTGATTTAAGAATAAATGACGAGTCAGGCAGACCTGTTTACAATTCAAATATATTAATTTAAATTAATGACTCGCTCAGCATGAGCAAAATACTTATCGGTTATGACGATTTCATTAACCTTCTACACAAAGCAAATATAGATCCTGAATGGATTAAAAATGAAAACGTTAAAGCAAAACTTTTACGATTAAATGATAATCGAACTGCTCCGAAACGATACCCTCATCCACCAGCACCTCCTTCTCCTGCGCCTTCTGCTCCGCAGGCAACAATCACACCGATTTCACCAATAGCTCCTTTAGCGTATAATGCACCAGCTGTTCTTAGCATCGCTTAATAGTCTGCTTGCATATTCAATTGGATGCCATCTTTTATTTGTCTGCAACTGATGCAGTATCCCACCCAAGCATATGGAACTCGTTCCTTAGTCTGTTAATCTGTCCTTAGCTCGGTGTCAGCTTGTTTATTATAATGCACCAACACTGGTGTGCTGCATAATCACTTTTTAAGTTTTTCAAACGCATGTCTTTTCTTGTCGCCCAATATGAATTCGACGTCATCCTTTGTTATTTCTGTTAATGGTTTTGACTTCTCTGCGTAGCCTTAAATGTAGTTACGGTAATAACCTCATTTGCCGAGAAATTGTCTCACTTCCTTGACTTTAGTGGGTGCCGACATTTTATCTATTGTCTCGACTTTCTTGTGGTCCACGTGTGTTCCATTTTCATCCACAACGTGACCCAAAGAACGTTCTCAAGGTGCCGCAATGATACATTTCGATGGTTTAAGTGTTATTCTAGCGGTTCGAATAGCATCCAAAACTTTTCCCAAATTTATTAAATGTATATCAAAAACATCTCCTACTTTGATAGTGTCGTCTACGAATGCAATCGCTTCCTTATACTTTATGGATCCCAAAACCTTGTCCATGAGACACTGAAAATGTTGTGCCGAGCATCGCGCGCCCATCGGCATCTTTCTAGAGCGATACGATCCTAGTCCTGGTACTATAAAAGCTGTAATATCTCGATGCGCTTCCTTAACCATTATCTGCCATTAGCCTGAGTTGGCATCAAGTATAGAAAAATAATTATTTCCGGCTAAAGCCCGAAAACAGTCGGAGGCTAATGGCAATTCATATATCCAATTTTTCGTTAACTCGTTTACTCTGCGAAAGTCCGTAACGAAACGATAACTACCATCCGGTTTCGACACACATATAACTGGGCTCGACCACGGAGATTTACATTGTTCAATGAACCCTTGTTTCTCCATCTCCAATGCCTGCATCTGCATTGCGTCACGTTGTGCGGGCGAGCACCAAAAAGGTGGTACATGCACGGGATTATTGCCCTTAATGTCTATTTCGTACTCGATTAGGTCAGTTGTTCCGAGCCTTCCATCAAAAGAGATCACATCAGTATTATTTAAAATAAATTCCTTATGTATTCATTTCTCATCAGAGCTTAATTGTTTGCCCACTTTTATCTCATATTCATTTATACTCATCTCATCAATACAGTCTGCAGGATTTGGTGAGTACTCCATTACATCCGCTGTTACCGCATCGCCAACCTTAACCGATTCCAAATTCGCTACCGTCACCTTAATATTTTTAGCATACCCGTAATCTCCTAATTTCTTACCATCCATTAATACATAAATCTTGTTACTAAGGTTCACGGCAAGACAGTATGAAATGCCGTCATCGACGTTAATTAAAGAATTCGGTACCATCAACTCGCTATTTAATTTTCTATGTAGTATATATTGCCCGCTGGTCACTTGTCTCTTGTTTTCCAATGCGATTTCTATGACACGTGATTTCATTGCAGGCACGACCACATTATCGACTGAATATACATGACCATAAATCGATAAATTATTTATATCCGGAGTGACTGTTATGGCCGCCAAAATATCATTTTCCGGTCTGCTAAAGTACGCATTAATATTGGAGCCATGTGATTTTGATACGCCACCTAGTGTCAACTTAAATTTAATTTTCGACTGTCCGTCCAGAAACTCGCTCCGTTCGCCAAGCGATAACCACAACCTTTCCATGGCTCGACCTTAAATTTATTTGCCTTTGCAAAACTCGTTGTCATTAATGTGATTGACGCGCCGGCGTCAATCAGACAATTAGCCTTTGTAGAATCAACCTCGACCGGAACCGTGAGCATAGCTCCGCCCTCGCTCGTGACCACAGCCGTCACTTCCTCAACCTTATCAATGTCCAGGTCATTCACCGCATAGACTCTACGGTTTCTATTGTCGCTACGGAATCTACTACGACCACTCCACGCGTTACTCCGACCTCTGACTTGTATCCTATAAGTTGCTGCCATGTGTCCCATACGTTGGCATTTATAGCATTTTATATTCGCATTATTATTGATATTTGAAAAACAATTATCGCGCACGTGACCCGATCGCCCGCATTTAAAACATTACGGGCCACCTCTTCTTGTTCTAGAGTAATTCTGGCCTTAGCGCGGCGCGTTTGAATTACTATTTGACGAGCTATTCAATGATAAATTATTAACTTCCGAAGTGAGCGCCATAACAGATGTCATATCATCTGTACTTCCTTCCTGTGTGGAGCGCAGACTTCTCTCCACTAAATTCGCTTTTTACTGTAATTCTTCTAATGTTTTTTGGTTAAAAGGTATAATGTGTTGAGCCAACTGTGGCTTCATATACCTTAATATTAAATCCAACGCATTCTCCTCTCTCATATTCTTATTACATTTTAAAATTAAATAACGCATTACGCAAATATAATTAGCGGAAGATTCATACATCTGTTGCTTACGCTGGCGTAATTCATTGCGCACATAGGTTACATAATTTACTGGCAAAGATTGCTTATAAAATTTTTCTATGACCTGATTCCATGGTAAGTTCTTATTGTATACTTCAAGATTGAACCAAGCACGAGCGCTTCCAGTTAGATACCCACCCATTTTAATTGTCTTTTTATTATCGTCCCAACCATTCGAGTCAGCGATATATGTGAAGTCCTCTAACCAGCCTATGGATTCCTTCGGTAGGCCATTGAATACCCGTGGCTTCTCAGGCATCTGAGCTTCAGCCACCGCTTAAGTAATATCATCGACAGTCAAACTCATATCGTTACCCGATATGTTCCGATTAAAATAGACACTACTATTGGCCGCTTGCTCAACAGCAATTGTTGTCTCTCGTAAACAACTACAGAGACTTATCTCAAGTTCAAAGATTTCAATTCGCTTACACCTTTCGGCAACCAATCGACCCAATTCCTCGATACTTAATTTAATTAATTCTTAGTACTCTCGCTTTATATTATATTTATCCAGATACCCGAAAAATTCTTCAAACCACTGGACCTAAGGTGGTTTATTCTAATCACTATTATCGTCGTCACTACTAGACATATAGCCTCAATACCCGTGTCAAAACCGAATAGTAATTCTTACTATCCACCGTACTTCTTTTTCCCTTTATTACTGAGTGATTCAACCGCTCACCCTCATGCGCTAATAAATACTGAAGTGATAAAAATAATACATGTTCATAAATTATAAATTGGAAACGTGAACGCAATAAATATACGACAGTCAGCTGACGGATTTTATAATATAAGGAGGAAATATCTAATGTAAATATTCTTGAAGACTTATAAACACATCCGCATAACAAATAAGAATGTCAAAATTATATGTGAGAATGTTTCCAATACGAAGAAACGGTATCACACACAGTCGTGTAAAGTATTAATACAAAAAAAATATTTATAAGAAAACTTCAAATCAACCTTTAAATAAACAGAAGAATGTGTTGAGATAGACAAAACAATTAAATTAAAACATCAAAATTTGGGAATAACAACAACAAAACTTGAGAGATATATAGTACGGACAAAACATAACTGACATCCTCTCATATCTCCAATTCAAGGCCAATTTACTTGAAATTCCCAGTCAAACCGATTAAACTCGTAATTTAAATAAATGGATTTTTAATAATATGCGAATTATACCAATTGGCCCCAGAAATTTAGCCGCTCATACATAATTATGTAAATAGTTATATCGTAACAATGTCTATATCGAATCCAGACTTAATTAACTATAATCATTCATCAAAACATACCAACAAAACTTTAAAACTTTCCATATATACTTAAATCCAATTTTGTTAAAAGTTGTTAATCTCATTACTTTATAGTATCAGATTATTCAATAAATAAGTATAAAATAATATAATGTTTTTCCTTAATAATATGACATAAATAAAAAATACCTTTACAAAACTTGAAATTGTATTAAAGCTTAACAAAAGTATATGATACGAAAACACACCTGAATATATTATACAATGTTTCAAAACGAGCCAACGACCACATCATGTGATTAAAAATTTAATAATTAGTGACCACGTAACAGAATTAAACACGAGAGCTATAACAAAATAATAATTAAAATTTTTAATGATTCATCACACCTGTGTCCTGGCCAACTCCTTCACCCAATCCCACCGAAAATTTTGCGGACGCCATTATAATCGTGTCGAAAATCGAAATTCAATTTATTAATAATCAAAGTCGTATATTAAGCGATAACAAGAGAATGAGAAAAAATTATAAGCATATTGATTATCAGTTTTATATTTACAGATAAACATCCCGATTACTTCACTACAATATTTTTAATGACCATAATCCAAGCCCGAGCCTATTAGCAATTATGTGTAGAAATAGGAACAATGATTGGACTAGTGTTGTTTCTATACCAACTTTTCTAATTATATTCTTTTCCTATTCTGTTCCTAATTTTTTAAATAATTTCAATTCTATTCCTAATCTATTCTTCGTATCATTTTTTCGCGCATTTTTATTCGATTCCTATTCCAATACTATGTATATAATAAACAACAAAATAAGAAATGCAAGTTCAATATATATATAATTAAAATTATATTTCTATTCTATTAATATTCTATTCTTTCGGTCATTTTTTGTGCATTTCTATTCTATTTCTATTTATATACCAAGAATACTATACAACACTAGATTGGAAATATAAATAAGTTGCTATGAAAGTAATTCATTTGTTTATTTAGCCGTTTATTAATTCCAACAATTTTTCCACACAGATTAATAATGCACAGGGTGTCCCAGAGTGTGTCGGTCTGGGGGGAGGTTACTTTCCGACTTTTCAAAATTTTAGGGGGTGGGATCAAACTACTCGGATTTAAGAGATAATTTTTCGGTTGTCGGACAAAAAAACATGAAAAAACAAGGACACATTCTTAGAGAGCTCACTTTTTAATAGTTTAATCTAAACTAATAAGTTATTAATGCCAAAACAAACATATGTAAAATACGTGCTAAATCCTATGGTCGAGCTAGTGCGGACACACAGACGGACAGTGTAAAAAGCGTAAGCTAAAAAATTTTCCCCATAGAGATGTCATTTCTCATTTTTTTAGGTAGGGGGTCAACTTTTTGAGAAATCATGGGGGTACCCCCCTCTGGGACACCCTGATAATGCATGTATGAAAATATTTTAATAAGTTTTCGGAACGAAAAGCAATTGAAATAAAATTCAATATAGAAATGCAATTATTTAAATATATGGGCTCAATTTTAGCGATTAACGCTATACAATGTAAACTTTTAAGAATTAAAGAATTATTTTTAACAAATTTCTAGTAATTTAATGCGCCATCGTTTCTTAATTTTACAATTTAAAATCAAATGTACAGTAATGTGGAATATAATAAAAATAACGAAACTAAATCAACACAACACTAATTTAGTTATCCAAAGTTTGTATCATAATCGAGTCATAAACAAATTATTATTATCTTCTTTCTTCTTATTTTTTGGCAAAAACAATGTATCGATTTCTTCGAGCGACAGTCCTTTAGTTTCCGGCAAAACAAAGTAGAAATAAATAAATCCAATGAATCCGATGCTGGCATAAAAATAAAATGTTCCATATTTTGTAATGGCATGCGTGAGACTTAAGAATGTGAGCGATACTATAAAATTGCTAAACCAATTGATGGCCATAGATGTGGATTGACAGGTACTTCGCGCCCATAACGGATATATCTCCGAATTAATAGTCCATGGCATCGGTGCCATACCAAGCGAAAAGAAAAATAAATATAGTGTTGTGCCGATCAGAGTCATCCACGAAAATGACTTTGGGGGACAAAAGTCAGTGGCAAACACTTGATGATTGCCGAGCGTTCCGGTCATGCATTTTCCAACCGACGACTGTTCAGAGTTACCCGGATTTACGGGTAAACACGTGCCGTTTACTAAATTTTCGACAGTTAACTCGAAACAGAATCCACAATCACCGGTAGACACGCAATCAAAACACGAAGAACGTCCCGAACAAGACGTACCATTAATCTCTGGCGGTTCGTATTCAATCAATACTTTAGCCGCGTCTTTGTCGGCCAATTGAAAACCAATAGCAATTAAAACCAGACACCCGATAACACCTGTTAGACTGAATAGAGTAAGTCTGCGTCGACCGGCTTTTTCCACCAAATACATCACACTTAACGAAGTGAATGCGGAAACAGCTGCGGGTATAGTTGCCAACCAAACCAAACGTTGTTTATCGTAGATTCCGGACATTTGCAAAATAGTGGCGCAATAATACATAATGGTGTTAACGCCCGAAAATTGGTGCACAAACCATATAATACATCCGACCAGTAATGCTTTTCTCGTATTTTGGTCGTTGAAGATCTGTTTAAATATGTTTATTTGTTTCAATTTGTTATTTTTATCGTTTTTTCGTTGATCTTCTACGCAATCGGCTTTAATAGCTTCAAACTCTTGATCGGCGCCGTGTTTGCCGCGAAGTCTAATTAACACTTTTTTCGCTTCACTATCTCTGCCACGTTTAATCAACCATCGAGGACTCTCCGGCATAACAAGAAAACCGAAAAATTGAAAGAGCGATGGAATTCCGGCGATGCCTAACATCCATCTCCAGCTCACCGATTCGTCGATAGTGGACGCCATTATAGCAGCGATCAATCCGGACAAAAATTGACCAAAGAATATAAATATCTGATTAATGACCACAAGTCTTCCGCGTATAGCGATGGGCGACACTTCGGCCACATATATCGGAATAGTCATCGATGACAAACCAATAGCTACGCCCAGAACTAATCTTCCCACTAAAAGCATTTCTTTACCGGTGGCTAATCCGCACAACAGAGCTCCGGGTGTGAATATGAGTCCGCTGACTACTATTACGGGCTTTCGGCCCCATTTGTCCGTTACATACCCGGAAACGCCAGCGAAAATGGACGCCGCAAATATCGTAACGGCCACTATTAATTCGTGCCATAAGATACTCAAATGGAAGTGTTCGCGTACGAACACCATCGAACCCGATACTATGCCAGTGTCGTAACCGAGTAAAAATCCGCTGATCGCGCATAACATTGCGAGAAAATATACGAACATTGTTGAGTTTTGTTCCAATTGTTGGCCATCTTTAGTTGGCGTAAAACGTTTGTCTATTGGCGGCGCGTAAACCATTGCACGTTTGTAAGTGAGTGATGATAAAAGATTTCAAATCGATCTCACGGTTTTTAAATTTCAATCACTCGATTGTTAAGTTTGCAATCTTTGCAAAAAGTTTTTCCGAATAAAATCGTTAATCAGTGCAAAAAAAAGGATTCAATGCCAAATTGTGTATATATTGCATACACCGATATCCAAAGATAATTCGCAGCACATAAACATGAGATGTGCTCTGAGCCCGTGATCTTGAACGTGATCTTTACGTCTATTATCAGGTTCTGTGCAAATCTGGAAATTTGTGCGAAAAGCTGCTGTTCAATATTATGCTATCGCTATCAATAAAATAAACAAATTTATAGTAATTGATTCACAGTACTGAAGAGGTTAGAGGCTAATATATCGAATAATAATTGATCGATATATTAGACAACAGTATTATTAAAAATTTTTTTTGGTAGAAAAAGTTCACTAAAAATGTCAATATTTTATTCAAATTACCGGTAGATACGGTGCAAAACTATTTAGCGAACTCTGCGCAATTAAATCGGCAAACATTTTATAATAAGTGAATCAAAATTAATTAAAAAACTTACACTTTTAGTATTTTTAAAAAAATCTAGACGTTTAGAAAGTTGAAACCACAGAATATACAGTATATTTGAAAAATAATTATTAAATCCGTACAGTATATGTCAAATAATTATTTTACTAGCTATACTAACATTGGAAAATAACTTTGGTATTTGGGTTTATTATAATTATATTTTTATTTTAAGTGGTAACTTAACACAATAATAACATGAATTATATAACTTAAGTGCATGTAATAAATAATAAAAGAAAAAAGATTAGAAGTCAAAATTATTTTAAGATAATAAAATTAAACTTTTTCAAAAAAAGTGTAACTCTAAACCAAAAATTTTACATTTTATGTGCTTTAATAGCGAAATTATTTTAATATTAAAATAATTATGAAACAAATTGTTTTCTATTTTTGAACGCTTACAAACATATATTACACGAATTAAATTTAAAAGCTCATCATAAAGTTATAACGAAAAAATAATAATTTAATGACTTTGTTTAACAGAGATTGCAAAATTTATAATTTTCGAGCAAAATATAAGATATTTCTGCTTTATAAACAAAAGTTTTAAATTCACTAGATAACCTTTTTATATAAAGTTTAGATTTTTATTTAAATATTATTTTTATCACATTTTAATATGAAAATGTTTATTTAAAAAACTATTTTTCCTTGAACTTTGTAATAGATTCTGCGTCATAAATTTTGAAATAAAATCAAACTCTAAAATAAAGATTAATACAGTAAGGATTAAACCTCAATTTAAATAAAATTTTCATTTCATGTTTGCATTGATTTTACATTTACATTTACTTAGCGATTCAATTGTAAGCAAACAAACAAATTTTTAGCTCACTTTTTTTAAAAAAAGCGGGCTTATGGTTTTGACAATGTCTGTCCATCTGTCTGTCTGTGACAAGTTTAATTTTAAAGGGAGTTTACTGAGTTCTTAAATTAAATAAGGGCCTTTGCATTTTTTTTAACTTGGCTAAGAAACTTAAATATTTGATACATAAGTCTGCATTTATCAAAGAAAAGTGAGCTCTCTAGGATGTTCCGTTCTTGTTTTAGTTTAATTTTAAGTTAGTGAAAGAATTTCAAATTGCATTGTTAGAATTCAAAAATAATAAAATTTTTACAGCATTAAATTTGGTGCAATGGTTTGAATTTATTGTTGTAAATGTGAGCGTATGAGCGATACTTAGAGTGCACTCTTACCCTTAACTTTATTGATTATAAATTCAATCATGCAATTATTTAAATTATTAATCTATAGAAAAGTCTCCTAGTTGATAAAAATAAGGATTTTTTTTAAAAACTCTATTTTTATATTGTAAAATTTATAATTTTATTGGATGTTTTATAGAAAAAATTACATTAGTTTCAACAAAAATTGTTTATTTTCCAATGAAATAACAACATATAATTTTAATAAATTTTCTTACTTGTGAAGAATTTGGTAACAGTTCCCAAATTCTTAAAGTTGCAAATACGATTACAGTGTAAGTTGAATTACTATCAATTATTAATCAAATCTGAATACTAAATTATGTGATGAGTAAGCAGAAAACTTTTTACAGTAATGGTATGATTTGCGAAGTTTATTAAATTGAAACTTTAAACAAATATAAACAAATTTTATTGATATGAGAGTAACTATAACTTTATACAAATTCTTTTACGTTATAGCTCTAAGAATAAGCATAACATTTTAGTTACTATGCTCAAACATCGATACAATTTATTTAACCGTATTACCTCGTGATTGAGAATAATTATTTTACAACCAAAATTTATATACTTTTCCGTGAATAAAATAAAATAAATCACGGTTCTCGATAGTTGAATAAATTTATTTATTAAAAAATCAAAAATTCCATTTCAAGTTTTATGTATCAATAATTTAATCTCAATTTCTATGAATAATTCTACAAAGTTTTAAAATAACCAATCACAAGAAATATAGTAGAGTAATAGTTAAGCCAAGCATACCCGACCATTTAATAAAATTATTGATTGCTTGCATCGGCTATCAACAACTCGATTTGCATTTTTCGATTTATAAATATTCGGCCTCAAATGTCTGCAAACGTGTACTAAAAAAGTCTTATTAAAAGTTTATTAAAATAACAAGAACAGCACATTCATAGAGAACTAACTTTCTTATAGTATCATCTAAGCTTGTTAAATATTAACTTTAGTAAAATGTAATATACAGTTTTATAAAATGTCAAATTGGATGAATATAACTAATCAACTAATTCAATGGTTGAGGTAGTGCGAACAGACATACTCAAATCCATAAGTTCGACTTCTCTCTGAAAAGAAAGTGAAGCTAAAAAAATATTTTAATTTCCTTAATTACGCAAAAACTATTAAAATTTCATATTAAAAATTAAATTATTTATATTCAAATTGATTTCAGATAATGAATAAATTCCTATTTTATCAAAGTTTACATATAAAGATTATATGTAACTTATGAATTTTATTACAATGGATGAAACTTATTACAATCCTACAGAATTTCTTCCGGATTGGCTTATTGTTAAATCTGCAGGAAGTCATTTGTACAGAATTGGTTTATCGCATTACAAATTTAATTCTGTGAATAGAAATCGAATAAATCATCCATTGCTTGTATTTATTCTATTGCTAATCACAAATATTCGATTCTATACTTTAATTGCGTTTCAATCTAAAAATCCAGTTATTTCAATAATCTTAAGTGATTTCAATCATTTTTTAAATATTCCTTATGCAACTGTTTGTACATCTTTATATTTTACAGTAACAATGGTCGAGCAAATATTCAATTACGTGCAGTATAAACTAAATATCAAGCCTTCATTCTTGAAACCAATGCAAATGCTTTCGGGTTTAGTTACTCCCAGTAGTATTGGATTAAATAATAAACGAGACATTTATAAACTCGTAATATTAACGAAAAAGTCATTTCTAATTTCAATTTTTTTGATAAAATGCGCTCCAATATTAAGTTTCATATTTGCCACATTACCAGTCGCAATGCATGTAACTTTATTCGATTTTATAGTATTCGGCATACCCTGGGGCCTAAGTTTTTCGTTAACGTTTTATTATTTTGCGAGCATAAATGTATGGCACGTCACTTATTTCTTAATATTATGTCATTATTTGGTATTAAAATTGAAAAATATTAATAGACAATTTAAGTTTGGAATTTTTATAACTGAGCGAAAAATTTGTCAATCTCTCAATAAATTACATTCAATTCACTCAGAAATTGTTGGTTATAATAAATATTGGTCTATAATATTACTATTATATAATATAGCGTGTTTGTCGAATTGTATTTTACTGTACAATTTCTTTACTGTGAAATATAATGTTATAATAAAAATGTTGTGTTTTATTCTCATGTCTGTGATTATATTGCTTATGATTATTCTCCTAAATTCTGCTTCAATATTAGCTTTAGAAGCGTATAAATCACGAAAATTACTTTTAAATATATTTGTTATAAATAATAATAATTTGAAAACTAATATTAAGATAAAGGTTTGTTATTTCAATATATTTTTTAAAACATACATTCATTTATGTTATAAATTCTGTTTATTAATACTTTATGTAAAAAAATTATAATATTTTAATTTAATAAAAATTAAAATTAAATATAAACAGCTATAATATTCTGTATTTTATAATATCGATGTTAATTATAATGGAAAATTTATAATGTTTAGATTCTAGATATGATGGAAACAACTGGTAAAAGGGGAGTTGGTTTTTATTGTGGAAAACTATTTATTATGAATTACTTTCACTTTTATCAAGTATAGTATACTATTCCAAAATTATATTGATTTTTTTTTGTTAAAAATAATTTATATTTTTCTATTAATTATTAATTTTCTATAATTTTTATAGTTAATTGCTATTATTTTAATATTTTTCTTCAAAATTTTGGAGTTATAAAAGCATAAGAATTTATTGGATGATTTTTACTCAGAACTATTTATCATTATCAGTCGCGATAAAAATTATATCAAAAACACAAAAACTCAAAAGAATGTATAAAAAGGCAACATTCATAGGGAACTCACTTTCTTTTAGTTTGTTCTAAGCTAATAAGTTTATTTAAAAATACTTTAATTAATTTATTCTACAGTTTTCTAACATGCCAAAATGAACTTATGAAAAAAACATGCTAAATTTAAATGTCAAGCTAGTGTGGACACACAGACAGTGTCAAAAACATAAGCTCGCCTTTTTTAAAATGAGCTAGAAAAAGTATATTCAATAACAACAATTATTAAATCAATAATTATGTTGTATTATAAATTTGTTGTTTCAATATTTATGTTTTTTAATTTAATACCTTTTTATATAAAAGACTTTTTAAGTACACTTTGCAGAAATTTGACGTCTAATATTATATAAAAAACGCGAATTGATATGTTGATAGACGATGTAGGCTTACAAGCAAGTAAAGTGAGTTTAAGATAATAAATTCTTCCCTTTTCACCATATTTTTGATCGCGAGTAATACTCGATAATACGTTTATTTGTTTAAAGTTTTTTATTTAAATTTACTAAACTATGCAAATGATAATATTAACAAGAACGACACATTTTTTCGTTGGTTATTACATAATTATCCATGCAAATATATTACAGTTCTAAAGTACTGTAGTTCTAAAACTTATGAAAGCAAGATACAAAATCCCTTTTAAATATAAGACTGCGAACATATATACAGACAGACGGATAAATGGGAACTACAGGGAGACGGACAAACGGATTGACAGGCAGAGATGGGCAAATCCATGATCTCAACTTTGTCTATTTAGAGCAGAGGTTCCCAAACTATGGGTCGCGACCCAAAACAGGGCCGTAGAATTTAAAATTTGGGTCGTAGCTTTTTTGAAATAAGCATTGGTCGCAACTTAAAATTGACAATCAAAAAACCTATTATGACATCTCATCTACTCTTACTTATTTATAAACATATAATAAAATTAAATTAAATGTTGGAAACGATTTGATATTAGCTCTGTTGAATATTTTTCAAAATATAAATTATATTCAAAAATGCAAGCATATAATTCTCATTAATTTTTAAAAATTTGAAAATATGGGTCGCAGAAAAAAATTTTTCGAAAATTTTGGGTGGCGTAAAGAAAAAGTTTGAAAACTACTGATTTAGAGCGAGCAAAAATATTTTTGCACACTACTCATCACATTTAGTATTGATAGTTAAATAATAATTGACATCGTCAATCGACATTGTTGTCATAACTTTCAAATTTTAAGTTTGGAACCGTCACAAAATTCTTCTCAAATTAAACAATTTATCAAACAAATTCTTGGCAGTATCAATGCGTTTATTGTAATATAATTTGATATGAATTTTAAGCAAATTGATCCTAACTTTTTATTGTGAAGTGAATTTGGTCATATTTCCAAATTTTTGACCCGATTTTGATTATTCATGAAGCGCTGTTAATGTCTTTTCGTAGCCTTTATAGTGCTATTACGTCACGTAACAAAGCTTCAAGACTAAGATAAAACATGCAAAAACTTTCATATAGCTCTTATATAGTTTGAAAAATATGGAACTGGGAAAGATTTAGTCACTAAATTAATTCTATCCATTGTAATAAAGAGCACTTTATCAATGTGTGGTTCGTGTTTTTATTAATAACTGATTTAGTTTCAAAATCAGTCAGTTCTGGCATAGTTTTTTTCAGTCATTATAAGGTTCAGGTCAACATAATACCCGGTTGTTTGTGAGTCGGTTACAGCCAATGCAAAAATGAGGATAAATCAAAATAAAGAAACAAAATGAACTAAAAAACGTCAATTTGCTTATTTCACAGGAAATATTTTGTTTAATAATTAACTTATAGATTATTTTGATTACGTTAATTAATTATCAACTCTTAAGGCAAAGAAGAAATACATTCAAAAAAATGTATTCTTTTAAAATTATTCAAATTTTTTTTATTTAAATAAAAATAATAACACATAAGTAAGAAATACATTTTATAAAATAATTTAAATTTAGCTTAAATCAAAGCTTAAAAGACTGAACACATTAATCGACTGAATATTAAGCACTTAATCTTAAAATAGAAACAAAAATTAATCATTAATTCAATTAATTTAAATAATTATCTTTCAAGACATATAAATCATTATACAATTTTATAACTTAAGTAAATACATGTATTAAATACAGATTTTATTGTAAAGTTATAGCTTAAAGGTTAAAATGAATATTTTGATTTAAACAGATTAATAATTATATTTTAAAAAAACATTAAATGTCAATAACATTAAAAAAATTGTCTCCTATTCCTTAACTTCTCTTTGGCGTGCTTTTTGAGATCTATTCTTAGGTTCTTTTCGAGTTCGCTTAGTTTGTCTATTCGACGATTGTGGCTGACTATTATCACGTGTTGGCTCCTCATTAGTATTAGAGTTTTCTTTATTCTCAACGTGAACATTACCGTCGGCACAAACATAATTTCCCTGTTTAATGGCTTTAATAGCTTTTCGCAATTGTGGCGATTTATGTGGCCATTGCATCGCATATGTCACCAAATTCTCCCCATTTTCTGTACGACCCAATATTAGGTAACGTTTTCGAGCTTGAATTTGTTGCGCTTGTTGTGCATCGTCTTGTGGTTGTCTTTGACTATCATTTGTGCTTTGCTGCTGTATTGCTTCCAATATTGTACTATTAATAGTTAATGGCGACTGTTTTTGCATTACCGAACCGTGAATTAGAAAATACTTTCGTACTTTAATCTGCATTTTTTGTGCGTTTGGTGGATGAATGCGAGCCTTAATCACTATAATTAAAAATTGATTTTAGTAAAAACGGATAAAATATAAAAATTCTTTACGATTTAGACATGGGTTAGAGCTTTACTAAATAACTTAGTTTTTGGATGGGTTTCCTTAAATTATGAAACTGTTAACTTATTTTTAACTTGACAGTCGATTGATAGACGAGACAGTCAACGATTATAAATATATACAAATTTTCAAATTCACAGCCTATAACCTAAAAAGAATTTGTCCAAAAATAAAATTTAGCGAAAATTATTTACATTTTATTAATGGGTTCGTCTGTCTTTTGCTAAACTCAAAATAAAACAGTTAAATCGTTAACTATAAAATTGAAGCGTTTTTTACTTTAACCATTAACTACAGTACAAAGTTTTAAAAATGTATTAATTTTAACGTTTTAGAATGAACTAACAGTTGTTTAGCGTTAATTTATGCTTATTCGTAAAAAATAAACATACTATCATGCGTTAAATTATGAGACGAATTAATCAAACGAAGAATTTTTTGGAAAAAATTAATCAAAATTACTTAGTAAAATATTGGAATAAAAAACAAAAAATAGATAATGAAAATGAATGAGAAAAAACTTTAAAAATCTAATTACTCCATTGCGAACGACAATATTGACCAATTATGTTATTATAAAGCTGACGCTGATCTTTATTCCATTTCCGCGATTGTTGTGTAGTCTGTTCGTTATTATTACTATTACTATTGGTATTGGTATTAGTATTACTATTATCCATCACTTGATCCACTTGTGGCTCTTGTCTCAACTTAGATTCGGCGTCTAATTGTGAGGAAGCCTGAAGATGACCAGGTTGTGGCTCATAAACAGTCTCTTGTTTAGCTCCAGCAGGCATTGATGGCATATCACTGCTTAATGGATTATATCTTCGCTGTTTCTTTGACTGATTTTTTCTTTTTCTTTGCTTATTTCCATTACCATTAATCCTTTCTTTGTCTGTTAATGACTGTTGCGGTGATGACAGCGATGAGTGCTGAGCCATAATACACATATCGTTATCGATTGGAAACTGATCGCACTGTACAATCTTAGGCCACGGATAACCATAATTAAGCATTACTTGTTCGCACGACGCTTGCACTGACTGGCATAATGAACGACACGGTGGTATTGGATGATCTAAACAACTAAATACATATGTTTTAAGAATTATTTATTAAAATACTTGTAATTAATTATAGTGCACATACACTGGACTGAATAATGAACATAAGAATAGCTGAGTATTGGGATGACAGTTGAGTTGGTATAATGGCACCCAACTTGTTGCCTGTTGTGATACTTCTTGTAGCGTATCGTGATTTAATAAGTTTGGTAAACGCATTTTTGTGTAACCAATTCCGTGACATAGCGTCAGATTTACTGGTATGTCAACGCATATTGCCGTGTTTTGAATCGATGCTCTGTTTAAAAAAATTTTTATAAGTTTTTCGTACTTTAATCAGACTCAACGATTTTTATAATCAAAATATTGTTTTACGCTACTATAATAGATTGAAAACAAAATGCTTTTTTTGCTTATAGAAAAAAATTAAGAGCAACATTAAAATTCCTTTTATTTTCTGATTAATCCATTTTTCTAAAATGTATCTCAACATGTTAACAAATACAGTAAATTTGTATGTTCCCTAAAGATTTGTATACTTACGGTTAAGTGAATTATTTTTATAAACATGTGTTACAACATTTCAGAGTTTGTGTAACTTCACTTATAAAAACAATAATAATACCTAAGATGTTCATAAATAAATTGTTTTTAAGAGTCTTAATCCTAAGTCCTAAGAGAGGTTTGTCTAAATAGTCTTAATAACTAATGGAGAGAAAGCTTTCAACTCAAATAGAGATTATTTAATAATCGCGAGCCAATAATCTTTTAAACAACATAAAATAGGAAACAAAATCGGATAATATAAAAACATAACCGTAAAGCGTATTCAATTTACCGTAAAAACATATCTATGTATTTAAGTAAGTCATCTCTCTCTCCGTATGCCGCGTTTTCCTACAATGTTAAAATATACTATATTTACTGACATTACCTAACAATACCTAAAAAAGTTTTTAACTTATATAAGTATTGCATGCGTTGAGCAAAAAATGCATGTGATATGCAAAAATATATAATGGGTAAGATAAAAACAATAGAATATGTTATACTGACTATAATAGATAGCTATACTGTAAAGGGTTAATGAGAATAAAGTAATGTTTATAAGCTTATAACGGAAAATAAATACGTCTGGTCAACGTGTGGGTATTTTCTAGTATCATATTAATATCATAACAATACCCAATATTTAATTAGTATTGAAAATGTACGACATTATCTTGGAACTCAAAATATTTAATTAAAAAAAGCAATACATGCGTTCAAAGTAATATTTAACCTCTTTTTTAATACCAGTACAATAGGATGTACAGTTAATACCAGTGAAATTATCGATTACTACGTGAAACTGGTTGAACTAACGATTATAGGCAAGATAATAAAGTAACGACTTTCCGTTTTTTAACACAAGCAAAAAGGTATTGTGCGATAAAATTTTATTCGAAAAATCTAAGATAATAACGTATGAAAAATGAAACAAACAGAATTGATATCCTAAAATATAGATTTGCTGAATGGAATTCAATGAAATCGATGCTAACGATGGGATTGCGTTGAGAGCTAAATTTACCTGACCATATGTTTACCCCTCAAGCAAAAAATAAGAAGAATCTAAATAAACAAACCGAATCGATGGTTATATCGTGATACTGTCATTTACTATACTCAGTGCAAGCATTTATCGATCATTCGAAAGAAGAAAAATTATTCAATACTCTTGAGCAACATATATATATATATAAATATATATTGAATTTTGAAAATTCCGTCCAATACGCTCTATATTCCCTAAAATAAGAAAAATTGGAACTTAACCAATAAAGCATCGATCGAAAGAGCAAAACTTTGTAATAGAAGTGACAAGTAGTAGTAAACGAAATAAATTAAAATGATAAGGTTAAGAAACTTGACTTTTCAGTTACTATAGCAGTAATACCTGTATTGGGAATTTGGTTAAACTTTACTCAAAACATTATGTTTTCAATTATAAATATATGCAAATTTTAGTCGTTATTTTATAACATCCAAAGTTTACTCATTATTAATATACAGTATAAATATTTAAACTAAAAAAAAGAATCTATATATTCTCGTAAGCTATAAATTATCAAAATGTTTGTTTTGATATCTACATTAACCAAAACTTTTCATAACCAAACATAATAAACAATTAATTATATAATATTAGAGATAAGATGAACATTACTATTATCGCAAAACTCTTGCATACTTCCTCTCTTTCTTTTTATAATTCGAAACTTTTGAAAAGAAAGTTAACAAAAGCTAAACAATCTATACAAACAGAGTATATCTCAAGATAAAAATGTTTGACTACTGCTGACTACGATTTCCTTCTATAATGACTTATTGACCGAAATTTCTCATAAAAAAAAGAAAAATGCAAAGATACTGAAATCCAATTGATAAAAACACACTCTAAATGCTAATTATTAGATGAGATGTAATTGCAATTGTTAACAACAATCAATTAATCCTTAAAACAAAACTCTAACGCGATTGGGTATCATAAAGTCAAATGATTTGATAATTAACAACAAAAAATTTTTGATAATCAAACGCAACGGAAAAAAAGAAAATAAATCATGATTTGAAAATATTTTTGAAATCATGGGTTAAAACTTAAAACTTGCTCATTTCATAAATGTGTTATTTATACGTTAATCGGTTGTGCACAGCGATGTGCGTTAACGTCAAGAATATTAGAACGCATCGGTTCTATATATTTTAATATTGCATTATATACGGTATGCTTTTTCGCATATCATCTCATAGTCTAATCAATAAAATAAGTTTAAAGAACAGTTTTTTTCTTTTCTGGTTTAATGTTTATTTAATAAAAAATCGATTATTACTTGTATAGAGTACGACACAACTATCTCTGTATATAATATCTAAACACAGTTTATTCACGGAAAACATTAGACTATTATAGAAAACACTGTTACAACGCTTTTCCAGTTTAAGTTTATTGACGTTTTTGTTTTCACCAAAAACACTAACGAAAAACATGCGAAAAATTGTACTTTAAAATTAAAAATAACGACAACGGAAAACAATAAGACCCACAAAACATTATAGAGAAAAAAAGCGATACCTTTGCCACTGAGGAGTGTCTTGATTCTGATTACTATTGCTCCACAAGAAAGTATTGGCCGTCACTGACACTATAGCGATGCAGTGTAATATTAGGCAACACTTAACCAGTAAAAAGTGTATGACACTCATTGTGAATTTTTTGTGAGTATTAAATATACACGACTAAAATGTGTGTTGTCTTTGGACGTGCAAAGCACTCTCCCAAACAGTTGTAACCCTAGAAGTTAACTGGTAACGCTTTAGTCTAATGTATTTGACAAGTACTGCATAAAAATAGATGCTTTTTATACATACGCCAACAGTTTCTGTGCGCAAACAGTGAAATATATGCGTTAACGCGCACATTCACCGATAGAGTGCGCGCACACACTGAACGTGCGACTGATTAACGATTAGGATATACGGGTTGTCAGCCATTACTGTCAGGCGTTTATCTCATTCACTGTGATTTGTCCATTAAAAAAAATCAGTATTTGTTTGGATCACATTTGCGTCGCTTTACTCGCACATAACCGGTTAATTCATATTTAACAGCGTAACACCAATAATGAGTCGATTTCGTGACTGGAATCTGGACGTTAAAGTATACGTCGGCAATCTTCAGGAGGATGTGCTCAAAGCGGATGTGGAGAGCGCTTTCGCCAAATATGGACCACTGAAGAACGTGTGGATCGCGCGAAACCCTCCAGGATTCGCGTTCGTCGAGTTTGAGGATCCGCGCGACGCCGAAGACGCTGTACGCGGACTCGACGGCACGTATGTGTTCGCATGGATTGTTGTCGCGTTGAGTTAATAATTAATTATCATAATTATATATTTGATAGACGTGTGGCTGGTTCTCGAGTGAGGGTAGAGATGTCTCACGGAAGGACAAGACGTGGTGCTTATGGCGGAGGCGGTGGTGGACGCAGATATGGTAGTAATCGTGATTCGAGACACGGAAGGTAGCGGTCGATCGGTTTTTATGTTTTCTGTTAAATTAGCCGTATTTTCTACATTGAGTTTCGTTTTTTGTGTACTTTTTTAGTAGCCATTACTCATATTCGTCGTCTCGACGAAGCTATTCGAGAAGCAGATCTCGATCCAGGTATTGAATTGCATTCAATATATCGTATTACCTGTTTTTTCAATTTATTCAGTATGTTTTTTTTGTGTGCGTCTATTTCTAAAAGTATTTATTAGATCCAAACGCTTTTATTTTCCATTTATAATGTTTTCGCTTTCTAAAGCTTATAGTAGCGGCAAAAATCTTATATTTTTTTAAATCTTTTAAAATCTGTTACGATCTAAAATATTTTATATCAAAAGTGCAATTCGATAATTTTTTGTTGTTGTTGTCCATTAAGTTCATGTGTCCAAAATTTAATACCCTTTTCGTAAACTAAAAATCGGCACATGTGGAAAATTATGTTTATGTATGTTACACTAGTAATTTATACAGTTAACTTGAAGGGGTTTGTAAAAATGGAATTTGATTGACCCAATCTAACCTCCAATCGAAAGGTTAGAATCATGAATGTAAGAAGTGTTCCTACGCTTAAAAAAATCGCTCCTTTTTTCCAATGTTAATGTGATAGGATTCTGGTATTTAAATTTGAATGGTTATATTTAAATTTAATAAGTCTACCATAATCCATACGAGTCAATCGAATTTCATTATATCGTTTATCGCTCTTTATTTAAAATTTTTCGCAGAGTTTAGAAACTATTTTGGACACTTGTGCGACATATATTTTTGTGTTGACTTATATTTTATAATTTTTAGTTTGAACTACATTATTGTTGCAAACGTTTTACCACATATTTTAAGACATTTCGCAATTTACTTAACATTAGTGAGCTTATTGGCAGCTTAACAGACCCTATAGTGATTGATAGACAATTTTGGGAATTATTATCTCATTTCGATATCAAGCCACGCATATTATTTAAAAAAATAAACTATATTTGTTGTATTAAATGATATAAACACAAATAAGTTCATTGTGTTGATGATATACGTATAAGTTTATATGTATATACTGTAACAGCAAAATTTATCGCATTGTTTGCCACCGTATATAAGTGTGAAAGTTATTTTTGGAAATACTTGACAGTTGTCTGATTAAACAAAACAGATAGAAATGGTAAATGTAAATATCACATATGGTTCATCTTTTGCTATTTTCCACGTAAAATAAACTTTAGTTTGCAAAGGTATAAGTGATCATTAGATTTCTCTAGAATTGCAACGCATTTTCATCCCATTTTCTTAGTATTAGAATAGAGATTTTCTTGTGCATTGCGGTATTTCTTTACGAATTGCATATAAAAATGAAATTTAAATGCATCTCTTCCTGTGTTTTGATAATAATTTTACCATGTTTACCGTTTAAAATTATTTAAATATTACGCAACACAGTAAATTTGAAGTCGTATTGAAAGAAAAAGTGAAACAATGATAGCTTACGTATAATTTAGCTTAAACTTATATTTAATTTCTTATTTTCTATGTTAATAACCAGCTATTTTAATGATATATCTTACAAGCTTAGTAATTAGAAAGAGATTGTAAAGTTCAAATATAAATTCAAATTACATAAACAGGCATTAGATATTTTTGGATAAAGTTTTAAATTTAATGAGTTTAAATCTCTGTACTTGTAAGACGCTAGTTTAAGGCTTAAATATGAGCATTTATATCTTATAAGCGTATCCCATTTTTATACAGATTCGTCATTAATGAATTACTTACAGAATAGGTTTTCTATTTGATCGTATGTCGATTTGTCTTAAACTATCGTTTGGTAAAACGTGTGCCTACAGTTTTTGTCAATAAAAGTTGAATAAGTTTTCCTAAAATAGTTAATATAGATTTACATATTATAACAGTTGATTTAATTCTAATACTTTTTTAACTTAATATACAGTGTTTATCTGTTTTAATTTTTAAATTTGTTTTAAATATTATTTTAATTATTGATATGAAACATATTTTATTATAATATAGAAAAATCAATTCTTCGCACTCATTACTACACATACATTAAAAAATCTTCGCAATTATAAAGACGTGCCACAAACTATCGCAGACAGTCTACAGTTATTAATTAACATATTAATTATAGCTAAATACTGAGCTCTTCCTTCGAGAGACAGAGACACTTCGCGATTCAGACAGTAAACCTCTTTTTGTTTTGTAGGCCAAACAATTAATACCGTAATAAGTGCTGCGTTTCAGCGTTTAGAGTGTGAGACGTTTATTAAAAGAATATTATTTATTCTTTTTTTAGGATATTATTGAAAAAATTGTTTATTTTTTAGTCTTAATTAATCTACTATTGCAGATAAAAGATTAAATCACTTATTATCGGTTGTAAGTCATTATGTCTGCGACGCATTTATAAACCCTTCGATGAGCCTTCGAGTTAAACTCATTACTGATCTTCCCTTAATCTTATTCCCAGCCATCGATTATTCTGCGTCTTTATCTCCAGCCTTCGCAGCGTCATTGCGGTATCGTTAATGTGTTGTGTAATAATAACGCTTTGAAACTTGAGTCTATTGAGAAAACATTGAGAAAGTTTATATTAAAATAGTTATCACTTGTTAACGTTAGATTTTTTTAAATTGGGGTAAAATTATGTAATTTAGCTTTAGATTATATATATATATCCTTTTTCTTGGAGATAGATTTAATTCAGTTTAGAAAATATTAGCATTTTAAAACAACATGTAATTTATTTTTTTTACTGTTTATACATTAATATATTTAAATATATTAACTGCAAGAGGTATTCTAAATATTATTATTATTCAATTTTTTAAAAAGAAAAGATAAATATTTGTAAATAATCGATTTCCACATAAAATAATTTTTTTAAATTACATGCCATTTCTCAATATGAGTAATGATACGTAATTATTTTCCAAAATTTATTAACGCAATTCAATTACAATTTAGGTCTCGTTCACCACGACGTCGAAGCAGAACTCGCAGCAGATCTCGCTCTCGTTCGCGATCGCGAAGCAGATCTCGTTCTTACTCGCGCGACAGGGCTCGCACTCCACCATCAAGATCTCAGTCTCCCAGAGAGAGGCGTTGAATCTTAACGCGATTATTAGGAAAATTATGGATTTTTGGCGAAACTATTATTGTACTGTATATGCTTTTTTGCTAAATATCATTTTTTGCGACATTTCATTGATGTTAAATTATTCATTAATTACGGAATTTGATTGAAATTATTTTTGTTTACTATTTTATAAGTTATCATTAATTCTAAAAATAGGTGACGCTTGATATTTATTAGTGGCTTTTGATTTTTTACTTATTTAAGTTAATCATACGTTTCCAATACTTACTTATTTAATGATATCATAATTTTCCAAATAAAACTAACCATATTAATGCGCGTTTAAAATAGTTTTTTATTGAATCGAATCGATTTTGTGTGCATACAAATCGCAATTATTCTGAAATTGTGCCGAAACTCAATAATAATGATTTGGTAATAATATATAAAGAAAGATAGTTTATTGACTGCAATTAAAAAAGTGTTATGCTATAACTTGGGAACTAATTTGTCCTCTGAGGCTTTGTTGGTCGAAATTTGTTAAAACTCATTTACACTAAAAATATTTAATTTAAAAATCACATTTAAATAATGGAAAGTTCGTACAGATAAGCGGCCATTAATTTTGTTCCATTTATATAATTAATTATATCTAACTTTTCGTTTTGCGAATGCATACCACTGTTCGCTTTTCCCATCGACAGCAACACAACCGTCGCATTCGCTACTTCTTCTAATGTACTTGTAATCGGATCTGTGCCCCCAGTCATCGCTAAATCAGGCTCAACGCCGTATACTAATTCGAGAAGTAAACAAATTATGGTAAATTGTTTTTGCAATAAATATATTAAATAAAACTATTAACTAACTTCTTGTTATAGCTCTTCTTGCAGCTATAAAGTTAGTGCCTTCCGGACTCGTGATCCATGGTTCGCCGCCAACAAATGATCTCACAGTAAAATTGTTGGCGCTGTAACCTTTCAATTGATTAATCCATATTTGGTGCAAATAATCGTTGACTAACGCTTGAACATTCGTCCCCTTCTGATATGGCACTGTTCTAATTGAGAATTTAGCGATAGCTTTGGCCGGTATAACCGATTTGAAACCAGTTTCGCCGAACATTCCTTCGATGCCATGTATCGAAAGCGACGGAAATCTCCACAAATGCAACAATGTATCGATCTTGTTGTGATAGTTCAAGCCATTGGAACCAATGTCGCTCATTAACTCCGCTTCACTGAACGATAGTGCGCTGTATTGCTTAATTTCGTCCAATTTGATAGTACGGACGTCATTCATAATACCTGGTATTAGTATAGTTCCGTTGGTGTGAACCAAACTTCCGAGTATTACAATCAAGTCAGTCATTACTTCGCGAACTATGCCGCCGTAAATGCCTGAATGCAAGTCTTTTGCGGCACACTTTACCTCCACTTCGAACTTAACCATTCCTCTCTGACCGTACTTTAAGCTCGGTTTCCGATTACTTATCCAAATATCGTCGTTAATGGCGACGAAATCAATATTCGACATAAACGATTTCGATATATTGCGTAAAATCGTTTCCAAACCCACAGAACCTGATTCTTCCATTGCTTCAAAAATAAACTGCATTAGAAAATTTAAATGTATCATATTTTTTTGGAAACAATTGCATTTCATTAGCATTAACTCAATTAAACCTTAATATTAACGGGCAGCTCAATGCCTAATTGTTGATAAGCTTGAATAGCATTGAGCCAACCGATAACCGGTCCCTTGTCGTCACTGGTTCCGCGACCAATTAAATTACCATTTTCGTTGACCATTACGAAAGGATCAGTGGTCCAGCCATCCGTTATTTTTGCCGGCTGTACGTCTAGATGGCCATAAACGCATACTGTTTTTTTCTTTTTCGTAGAATTACTTGCAATTAATTCCCCTAACAGTACCGGTGGTAATGGCAACTGTTGGCCATTTGTAAGATTTTCGAATCCTATATCTACGATCTGAACGTTAATGTTTAATTTTCTCATCTCATTTGCCATCCATGTTGTCATATAAATGGTTTGATTGCGAAACTCTGATTGCGATGATACGCTTTTAATAGCTATCGCTTCCCTTAATCGTTCAATGAAGTTATTTTCATTGGCTTCAATGTACCTTTTTTATAGTTAGTTTTTTGTAAATTTTTTGCATGATTTTAATTATAAACTAAAAAGTTTCATATCATACGCATTTAGATTGGCGATAATGTCCGTGCGATTTGCGGATATAAGTTTTAATGTGAATGCGATGATTATGATCGTAGCAAAGCACAAGTAGACATTAAGTTTCATATTAATGCTAGTAATTAAGAAAAATGTTAGCCTAACTTTTCTAACATATGTGGAATTTATTGTACGTAATGGAAAAGTTAATTAAAAAACTTATTATATTTTTATAAACAAAAAAATAAATTATTAATGTTATGGTAAATTCAAGAATAAATTTCAATCGTTTTATTGCGTAAATTCGATAAATTTTACTAACTGAGGTATCGGCTATTTATTCATTTTGTGAATCAGTTATGAGGTTTCACATCAAACTGTTTCTCAACGATGTTTGTAGTTTTCACTTTTTGCTTTATTATTACATTCACTTTCGGATGAATTCATGATTTATTATATTTTAATTTACTTTCAAATAACAATTTGTAAATTCTATTTACAATAACTCATTCTAGTAGAGCTTGTATACAATTTGTTTATATTATTGTTTAACAAACTATTATATTTTTTGAATAAACAATTACTTCAAATAAAAATGCAATACTTGTGAATTCCAAACATAGTTTGTTAGTATTTTTTATCATGTATTATCATAAGATTATAAGCTCAAAAGGCATATCAATTAAATTTTGAGCTTGAGCTTACAAATCTAAGCTCAAAAGATGACGAGCTTCAATCTTCATAATTACACTATATCTTTATTAGACCGTTTTATTGAGCGTGACCTGACTTAAGCAAGCTTGTCTGAGCTTGAACTTTCTGCAAAAATTTGTCGTATATCATTACTATCTATGTAGTTATCAATAAAGTATTCTAAATGTAAATGGTAAAATAACAAACATTTCGTCCGTTAAATATCCATTAACCATACGCTTTTTAGAATAATTGTCATAATTGGGAGTAATCTTGGAAAATTGGTTCGAGTTGGCATATCAATGCATGTACATATAATTCAAACTCAAAGACTACCACACAAAATGCAATGTTTAATCTACATTATATTCTCTAATTTATATACAAATATTTATGATAAGATAAGGCTGCATTCTTTACTGATTAGTATTAAATGCTTTGTTATACAATGTCTGCCACTGAAAAGTTTAAGGTTTTTAGTTTATTCGATCAAAAATCAGTTAGTAATATTAAATTATTTTATTTGACTAAACGTGATTTATTATTAGTATTATGCGATACATTTGATGATTCAGTATATCATTATAATTTAAGTACTAAAATATTAAAACATTTTGAAAACATTTGTGAAAACAAGACAGTTATTAAATTTGATTGCAGTTATGATCACTATATGGTCCTTACAGATGATGGTTGTGTCTATAGTTGGGGTAATAATGATTATGGACAATTGGGTAATGGAACCCAAAATATATGTGAAGAGCTAAAAGTAATCGAAAAATTGAGTGAACATTTTGTTTGCGATATCAGTTGCGGTTATAGTCATTCAATTGTATTGACAACTAATGGTTTTATTTTTGCGTTCGGAAATAACGAATATGGACAGTGCGGTTATGATAATACATCCCATCAGTTAATACCATATAAGATTGAAATGCCGAACACAACAAAACTCATTTCAATTTCATGTGGTTATTGGCATTCAGTAACAATCACTGAAAATGATGACGTATTTGTTTGGGGTCGGATGATAGGTATTAACAACATTCCAACACAACTTAATGTCCCTAAAATTAAGCAAATAAGTTGTGGTAATTTTTGTATATTAATGTTGTCAACTGATGGAGACATTTATTTTTATGGTTATATTTATGATTGTATTTCACACGATATTCCAACAAAAATAATGTCCGAAGCAAAGTTCATTAAAATTGGCGCAACAATACATTCTGGTTTATGTGTTGCGCAATCCATTGAGAAGAAATGCTATATTTTTGGTAATTATGGTGTATCGACGCAAAAAAATCTAAAACAAATAGAATTAAATACAATTGAAGATACATTTGCATTCTATGAACAAATCTGTTTCGAAACTATTAATGTACCCAAATATAGTTACTATTTTACAGAAGTAAGTTCTATAGGTTGTGGTGGATACTCAACTGTATTTAAATCTAAACACAATTTTGATAAGAAGTTATATGCAATTAAAAAAGTGTGCTTCAAATCTGAAGATAAAGAAACTGTTACTAAAGAATTAAAATTCTTATCTCAACTTAACAGTGAATTCATTGTTAA
>JAQIXJ010000618.1:0-30148 GCA_034700185.1 Phthiracarus laevigatus
GAAAAATCGGGAAAATAAAACCACTTTTAATTAAATGATTATATTTAATAGAAATTAATATATAAATCTCCCGATGATGCGATCAAAGGAAAAAACCGGGATTTACCAGGAAATCTCTATCCCTAACCATAACACTTAAAAATGTTTAAGTTTTAACTTTAACTTTTTCGAGTTTTAAAATTAACAGTTAAAAGTGCTCATCTCTAGTATTGATTAGAAATGTTTAGACCAACAAACATTTATAAAATGAGATATTCTAAAAGTAAAATATATATATGGCGCATATATGCACTTTAAAGTAAGCAAAATATGGTATAATATAGTTAAGTTGTATTTTTTGAATAAGATAACACAGATTCTCTTTTGAGACAAAAAAATTTATTTCATATTTTTAAAATTATATTAATTAATTAAATTTTTTAAATACAACGAATTTTACGCTTATATCATCATATCATCATTAAATTGATAGATAGCGGCAAATATATCACTCAATGCCAAAAGTGCTGGACTCTTCAACAGCTAGCAATAACTTGTCGTAAAGCATCTCAAACGATGTATACGGAGGCAAATCGAGACGATTGAAACAAGTGTGAGCTCTATTCAAACATCAAATCAATGTTTAATTTCACTATCATTTAATTACAAAAGCTTTAATGTAATATTAAAGAGTAGAACGAAAACTAACGTAAGCTAACTATAATTAGAAACGGATACCTCGGAAGACTAGTTGGCTTTCCCCACTTTTCGATGCAGAATTTTCGCGGACCATTACTACCTCTGAGAGCAGCAAAACCTTCATAAGGTATAGAACTGGTACCGGTAACGAATTGGAGTAAACGCAAACGCTGTTCATTATCAAATTTACGCTCAATTGCGGTCCAAAACCATTGTATAACTGGATGAGCGTCATGATAGCCAGAACGGTATTCACTATTTTTGCGCCAATCGTTTACATCAATCTCTGCGGTACCGGCGATCACGAGTTCCAGTTCGCGAGCATCGAATACCGAAACAAATCGAGATTCAATAACTTCGTAAAATCCTTTGACGAGACACTCTGTTTGTTCAGAAACGCCACGCTCTAAACGCCATTTCACCATTTTATCGATGTATTCCTTTTTGTTCTTCTCCGTTACAGCAATATTTTTTCCATTAGGTTTGAGTTCCTTTTAACAAACAAGTAAATTATCATAACACTAATCATGTACACAACCGAAATTTGGGACAACGGGACTGGAGGTCTCAATGTGTACAAAAGTCCAAGTCCTTAAAATTTTAAAAAGTCAAAGTCCGAACATGATCGTGTCCGAGTCCTTATCAATCAAGTCGGAATTTTGACTTAATTACACAAAAATTATGTAAAAATATACAAACAACTCAAATTCACGTACACTGTAATATTCTAATTTCAAATAAATTTATTTTCCATTACACTTTTTTTATAAATTGACAAAAGCAAACAGGATGTACTGTCTTGATTAATAAATGAGCAATATTTAATGATATATTAAAAAATGCAATGTTAATTAAAGTTTAAAGTAAACAAAGTGCAGAGTGTAGGTCCTGGTCCTTGAAAAAAAAATTATGTTCAGGTCTCAAAATGACTTAAAAATCCCAGGACCAGGGTTTAGTTAGGACCCTCAAGCATCCGCACCTGCTTATAACGCACAGTAGTCTAATATTTGTAGTTTAAAAATATCTAAAATATTAACCTTTTCAACTACTTGTCCGGCAACCTCTTCAATAACAGAAAATGTTAAATCTAAATGCTCGCTCATATCCGAAATATCATTCTCTTTGAGCCAAAGCAGCGATTGATGAAACTCAGCGTCAAGATATTCGAGGTCAGACAAAACGCATGGCAATCTCAACAATGCTTTATAAAAAGGACGAGTGAAGAAAGCGTCGAGAAGATATTGATGGATGAGTGCTAAACCTAATACGCGTCCAGAGAACCGAAACCATTCGTGTTGATCATCGACGAAAGCAGACATCGGAGACACTTGAACCGTATACGTGTCATTAGCCGAATACTCGAATAGTCCGTAATACGGATTAAATAACTCTCGTGAAAGTAAAAAGAAGAACTCACGCGAAGGTCCGCCATAGTCGAGACCTTCTTCGCCGGCAAAGCTTATATATAATCTCGTTTTTTGCAGATCTTTTTTGGTCATTGTAGACATTATTTTGTTAAAGGCATCCTCTAAAAGATGATCACGACGTATATTAAGTTTCATTTTTCCCGGTCCCTGACCGAAACCTTTTTGCTCTAATTTACGATAAAAGTTTCGTAACTTTGCCTCGAAATCGCGCCGATATGGCGCTGGAGGTGTTGGCGCCACTCTTTGTATCACTTGTGAACGTTGTACGTTAGGCGAGGCTTGCGGTGAAGACGATGGCAATGTTGGCTGTGATGACGATGACGATGGCGTTTGGCGAAAAGAATCGGCAGCGCATGGGATGTAAGACATGATTTCTTGCTCGAATAATGATAATAAAATAGTTAACTCGATGTCATCGCTGTAACGATCGAGTGCTGCGGTGCCGTCAGCGCGAATCGCGTGCACTTTATCTCTCAGAGATGTATTCGATTTTATTGTTGTTCGTCTCTCACTCAAAATGTCGACAATGTTTGGCTGACGTAAAAATGCAACCACTTTATCGTTATAAGCGGTCGGAACAATTGGAACTGTTGGCGTTGTGGCAGTTGTGGATGGCGGTCGTGGCGGAGGAATTGGTGAAGAACACGTGGTTTCTTCGGCAGTTTCACTATTCGAATTAACGGTGCTTCGCAATCGTCTACGACTCGGCGCTACCACTAATTTGTGTGGATTAACGATCGGCACATCTAACGGTAAACGTGGATCAATGAATGTAGTGCTACGACTGGAGTGGTCAATATAAAATGGTTTCCCACCGCGATCTATCTTCGATTCCCATCCTATTTCCACAAAAATAATAGTTGACAATCGGTTTTAATCCAAAATTTTAAAGTAAATATTACCTGAAGGAAATTCACGTGTCGTTTCAGCAAATTTGTTAACTAGTGATACCAAATCCCTGTTGTGCTGATAACGTTCAAATGCGGATGTATTCGAGTGTTGACCCTCGCGTCGAATTTTCGTCACCATATGTTTGAGCGATGAAGTAGAGTTATACTGAGCTAATGCTTCGTCATTCATATGAAGCAAATTGAAAAAATCGGTTCTAATTAGAAAACGAACGGCCGGTAAATCTAATATTCTAGAATTAATGGATGTCTGAGTGGTTGCTGCCACTGGAGTAGAAGTAATAGCTGTCACACTCGTTACTGTGGGCGTAGATGTAGATGTGGCTGATGTTGCAGGAGAATCAAAATTTTCGTTGAGTGAAGTGGTGGTCAATAAATTATTTTCCGGATTAATGGCAACATCTCTGCCGGAAAAGTCTCTGCTTCCGCGACCAGTCATCGTTCGCCTAATCGATTGGTAACGACGGTCTAATTGCTGTCTTTGTATGGATTCGTTAGTTTGAGCGGCCGATGATTGCTGTTGTTGGGAGTGTTGGGAAGTGTTTGGTCGCACCCATGTGGTCGTACGATTCAAATGGTCGATATAAAAGATTCTTCCATGTGCGTCAATTCTCGCCTCCCAATTAGAAGGCAACGCTTCTTCTAATTCCACGCGATGGTACCGAACCGTTCGCTCCGGTATTGATGGTAATCGCGTAATTGTGGATGAATTGCGAGCGTAATGCCCATCGCGTGGCGAGTGTTGCGACGACGAAACCGATAGTGAAGGCCCTTTAAAGTTATCAATGTTTGTCATATATTTTATCATAATCGTCATTAATTAATTTAAATAATAGCGTCACTAAATGTAGCTTAGATGTTACATTTAATATAATCGTTAATATCATGTTACCGGTATATACATGCATATACTCTATAATAGTTACTCAAATATCTTTAAATCCCTTTACGTAACGCAAATAAACTTTACGACGCAAAAAATGCGCAACAACTCGAAATAACTAAAACAAAATAATAAACTATGTTTTGAAAAATGAAGAGGAAATTCATTAAAAAAATAATGAAAGCCAATTCAGCGTTTAATTTCAATGTCAGCGACATTTACAATATAATGAGTATTCAATTTTTTCACTTTCTCTGCAAAGGTTAAAACTATTTTAACTGAACATTATTTTCCAGTGTAACACTTAGTTATAAAGTTTTCTTTTAAATAAAATAGTTATATAAAGATCATTAAACCGACAAAACGATGAGTCATTTGATGTATAATGTTATTATTATTACTGCTACTGTTGTAAAACCGGTTAACCGTCAAACCAACAAAAAAAACTTTATTTTTGCAACACAGAAACTAAATTCACATACACTTTAATTAATTAAAAAAATTTTGACGATAAGATTATTAAAATAGAAAAAAGTGTGAGAAACTTTGCTTTCAAAACTAAATTTCGTCTGAAAAAATAAACGCTTCATACCTACTGAAACCGCTCGCCGATGACTTCTAGAATGACCAGCTCTATGAAGCGGTAAATGTTCACTTATTCTTCTGGCCTGAGATGATGCCATTTCTCGAGAATGCACACAACCGTCAACATTATCGATACCATTATTGTAAGCAATTTCTTCGTCGCACGTTATTTGTACGTCTTGTTCGGCAGGAGAAACTTGAATAGTAGGCACTGCTCTTAAATCATCTTGTCTTTCATCGCTAACCGAAAAATGTTGTATCGATGCTTCTTCTTCCAAATCATTACTGATTCTGTTTAAATTTCTATCATCGGCTAATTCACTATCATTATCGATATTAAGATCACTAACAACTGTAGCACAAAGCTCTGAGATATCATTTAAATCGTGTTCGTCTTCATTCTCCTCAACGTGTTGTTGTTCGTTGATTGCGCAGATATTAAACAGATTAGTGACAGTATCTAAATCATTGGCGTCATAATTGTCGAGATTGTCAGAAACGTCGCAACAGTCATCTGGTATTGGACTCGTACTCATTGCTGTATTGTCATTATCGTTGTCGTCTAAATCATTATTTTCCTCTAATAATCTATTATTGCTATAATAGTCATTATGATTGTTAACATTATTAATAATAACCTGTAAAGTGTATAAAACGATAAACATTAAAAATTCAATAGAATAAATAATAATTTTATTAACCTCCGATTCAGATACAAAACTTGGCGGAATATCGATATCTCCATCTTCATCTTCGTCCTCCTCTGCCACATATTCTTCATAATTATTTACACATGATCTTCTAGCTGTGTCTGATGCAGAAGATCTGCTACTTTTACTGCTATTAGAACATTCGTCCCAATTATCGATGACAGTATTTTCGTGATCAGGCGTTGCCAACGGCGCTGTTAAGGCATTTGCCGTCGATGTTGACGGCATTTCACACTCATGTGATGATGAGTTATAATTGTGATTGTGTTCAGGCGATGCGTAATGAACTGATGCGGTATTCGATTCCAAATTATTGGGACGTGTCATACGCTGTCTAATTGGTGGCGTCGGCGGCGGTGAACAATCGGAATCATCTTCGCGCGTGTCATCAACACTAACACCATTGTGTCCATCAGTTTTACTAGTCTTGTTATCAACTAAATAAACTTTACTATTATGACTAACATTATTATAGCTATTATCAATCACTTTAACACAATTACTATTACTATTACTATTGCTGGCGATAGCACTGCTGCCACTGCTAAATGAGTTTGCGTTCGATCTCTCCAGAGGTTTATGTTGCAGCGAATTCTGATGCTGTAATAATTTATTGCTTGAATTCGACTGTTGTGGTAATGGCTGTGATAGCGATTGCTGGGTCAGTATTGTGGCGTTGGAAGTGATAGGAGGGTTGCAAGTGGTGGTGGAACGCACGCTCTTCGCTGGTGTTTGCTGCGCTTTTCGCAATAGCTTTAGTTTCTGCTTTTGTTTTGGTGGAAGCGGTGGAGGAATGTCTCGATACGACGCCACACGCGATGGCGAGCTCTGAGACGCTAACACGTACTCAAAGTTCGTGAACGAACTGTTTTGGCTATTATTGATGGGTTGCTGATTGCTATTGTTTTGGTGCAATAACTGATGCGTACATTTGGCTGTTTCCGCACTCGAACACTGATTTGGTGGTTGAGTGGCATTGGATGGCGTGTGTGGTGAACACTGATGCGAGTGTCGTATAGCGTTGGGCGTTGACTGAGTCGAGTGAACCATCAACAGGTGATCGACAACGCTTTGATTGCTCCCAGTGTTGTGGTTGTGATTTCGTGATGGCGTTTGTCCCGAAGAACTCCGAAAACGTTTTCGAAATAAATTATGCATTATATTTGGTTTTGTGTTATCAAATTACCATTTTCTTGTCCGATATTTTATTTAGTTATGATTTCAATTAAACATGCATTAAATATAAATCGGAGGAGAATTCGGTGGACACGCGTACAAACACATCATTTCCTAATAACGTGACAATAAGACATAGCTTTCTCTCATTACGTATTGGATGCACTTTTTTATAATTGAAGTGATGATATGGTTTCATCTGTTCTGCTCTGACAGTGAGTTTAGATTTAACTTATAATATGTTATTGCGAAACCGATCATAATTCCCAATCTCCTATCGATCGTCTATTGTTTTCAGGATTGCGTAATCATTTATTTGGTTTTTTGTACATTTTTCGCTAAATTTTTGGGCCAAAACATCGTTTAACAAAACATTGAGTTTAACATTACATAACATAACTTTATTTTTATTATTACTGTATGTAGTGTTTAGTGTATTACACTATAAGTTATATTGAGAGCACTGTCATATCGAAATCGTAATACGCATTAAAGCGCTAATTTTAAAATTTACTCATTTTACGCTCATTAATATTTTCTCACTAATATATAGGATTAATTAAGCTTATTTAATAATTTACAAAAAAAAATAGTTAATACATCTTCTAATGATTATGTAGATTGTTAGCGTTGGTTATAATTAAAGGAAATAGTTTGAACGATTAATTGAATTGTTTGGTGCGATGTGTCGCCACAATCGACATATGATACAGAACAGCGAACGCAACGCACTGTAATACTGAATAGCATTGCTATGATTGGTGACTCGTAATTCGCATTAACATTCGTACGTACACTACTCATACAAATCATACGGTAAGCTAACTTATTTTTTTTCATTAATGCATACACATTTGAAGTGCACAGTCAGTGCTCTACTATTTACTTACTGTATGGAAAAATATCTATGATTTGTGTAAATAACGAGTATTATTATTATACAACTGTACGTAACTGTGTTTAAACGGTAATATCAAATATATACGTAATCTATATTTAGGGTATGCTCTAATTGTGATTATCATCACAAGTGTTTTATCGAATCGATTATATCATATTATCGTTTTATTATGGGACTATTGTTTTCGCGAATATGGAGTTATTTCACTCACGAAGGTTTCGTATTATATTCAATTTGAATA
The DNA here is from genome assembly GCA_034700185.1 of Phthiracarus laevigatus. Taxonomy (NCBI): domain Eukaryota; kingdom Metazoa; phylum Arthropoda; class Arachnida; order Sarcoptiformes; family Phthiracaridae; genus Phthiracarus; species Phthiracarus laevigatus. Next base: position 7,510 of record JAQIXJ010000618.1, read on the forward strand.
TGCGAATCGTCTAATTAAACCAAATCTATTATTTGTTACGTTATTCAGAGCACAAACTGGTGATTATAGGGTTAGACAACGCTGGGAAAACTACAATATTATATCAATTGTACGAATTTAATGCATAAATATTATGACAATAGCAAGCGTTAATTAATTTTACGTTTCGTTTATTTAAGTTTAATGGAAGAAGTGGTTCACACGTCACCCACACTGGGCTCGAACGTGGAAGAAGTGGTTTGGAAGAACATCCACTTTGTAATGTGGGACTTAGGAGGTCAGGAAACGCTACGACAAGGATGGCAGGCATACTACGCCAATACTGAAGTATTATCCCATTCACCGCTTAAATTCCATAATTACTAATTGGATTTGTTTTTGTCGTCTACAGTACATAATTCTCGTAATCGACAGCACAGACCGCGAACGGCTCAGTATAAGTAAAGAAGAATTGTGGCGAATGTTAGCGAATGACGATTTGCGGAAAACTGGTGTTTTGATATACGCCAATAAACAGGACGTGAAGGGCTGTATGACACCCGCGCAGATCTCCAAAGAGCTTAATTTAACAGCTATTAAGAAACATAAATGGCAGATACAGGCGTGCTGTGCACTCACTGGCGAAGGGTTTGTACCTCTTAACGCATAACCATATTATTTTGTTGTATTAATTGTTAATCTCAGTCACGAAATGTGTAGCGTAATGTTTAGCCTTAACGTTTTAAAAAGAAGAATTATTTTAATATAATTGATTGCTCGCTCAAAAACGTACTACTTATGAAAAACTAGTTTTAGATTGCATTGTTTTTTTATCGTTCACACTCAACATAACCGAGAAAGTTATCGCAACAGTAAAGAAATCATAATTAATGTGCGTTTATTTTTTCGATTAAGTTTTTTACCGGAATTTCTCGTATCGTAATACAGGTATATCCACAGTTATGGTATTTCCATATCATTCAACCTTCAATTACTAGTAAAATAGTGCATATTTATTTGTTTTGGCTTAAGGTTCTGTCAAGGTTTAGCGTAATTTTTATTTTCAAAAATATGTCACTCGAGTATAAACTACTGTGTGCTCTCAATTTTTCGCTCACTTTAAAAAGTGGAGCTATTGGTTTTGGGATGCGAACGAGTGTGTATGTGGAACAACATAGAAAGTTTTTATCACAAAAATTCTGCTTTCGTTTTTTTTGTGTGCTCTAACGACGCGCTCCAATCTAAATGTAAATTTGATATATTGATACTTTTGGGGCACACTTCTATGTCAGTGTTTACGCTTATGGGCTTAACGCGCTTTTTATAGAGAAATTAGTTTTCATGTTATATGCCTCATTAATTGAAATGATAAATAATTAAAATGATTTGGTTTTTGGCGCACTTCTGTGCAACACTAATCTATTTGTGTTCAATTATAAATCGCGAACAAATTCGGAGCCACCGATAATTAAGTAAAATATTAGCGTTTTTTAGCAGTTAGTAATTGATTTCTTATATGGCTATAGTGTTGTTTTCTTCTTTACAATATAGGGATAGAAAAGTTATAAGATTTGGATCATAATTTTTGAATATTCCTAAGTTATTTTCTTAAACAAATCGATTTTTTTTAAATAGTCTTGCACTTTTATTTTGAAATAGCATCACTGCGAACAACAATTACTGTATTTTTCAATAAGTCAGTTGATTTTTTTGTTTCTTAGTCAACATTTTCTGGCACAATGCTAGAAATCCCGAAATTAGTAGCGCGAAGTATGATTTTTGATATGTTGGCGCGAAATTGGGCATTGGCTGCTATTGACCTATCAAATAACATAAGTATCCCATGGCATTTAAAGCAGATTTCTATCAAATATATTTGTTATACGAAATAAATTTATTGTAAAATTATGGAATATAACATATAAATTATGCTTAAATAAATTTTGAATGATATTCAATAGCACTTTTCTATTTGAAACATTTATAGGTTGTATCAGGGATTGGAATGGATTTGTGAGCAGCTAAAGAGCCGGCATTGACCACTAATTGAAATTTTATTGTGTTTCCAATTTTTTAAATAATTGAATGCTCATTTGTGCCAATCTGTGATAACAGTACAACTAAAGAAAATTTATATTTAAAGCGAAAAACAAACAATTTTTCAATGAATTGATGGGCCGTCGACTTTATTATTACTATTATTTACAAATTGTAAACTATAATAGAGAACTACTGGTATTAGTTTTACTGGATTTACAAATGCGCAAACATCAGTGTATTCACTATTTCGCTCATTGTCTAACCATTCGTTTCTCACCGCAGATCTTCATCATTATATTTATATCTGTGTCCTATAAATTATAAATTTAAATTTTATTTTATTGATTATCGCATTATTGTAATTTTGACGAACATTTTTATTATTAAACATTTTGATTTGCTAAACATATTTAATGGTACATAACAATGCATTTACTAACGTAATCGTAAATTGCGTAATCGTAGTTAAAACTAGTTATTTTTAACAAGTAAGTACAGTAATAAGCATTACAGTTGTATACTTGCTGTCAATTAGAATGTTTCATCTAAAATGTTTCATTTAAGAATTTATAAAAATAAGTTTACTTATAAGCGAACCCAAATTTAAGATTAACTAACAGTATTAGCATTAACTTACAAATTACAAAAGTATTTCATTTTTAAACATTCTAAATAAATAATAAACATGTGACCCTTTAACAATCATAAGATTTGTTATCTATCAATTTTAAATTATTCCCATTTCCCAATATAATTCACTTACTAATGATAAGTACTGTATATAATTACGTTATCAATTGCTTATTTGCGTTATCATCGTCCTCATGCGTAAACCTTTAATATTTCAAAATAAAAAAAACAGGTTTTCCGTAAAAGTTGCTGCCAAAACTCATTTATACTGTACCGGTTGAAACGTCATAAGATATTAAAGATAAATTTAAAATGTTAGTCCATTCAAGTTTTTATCTGTAGATTTAGGCATCTAATAAATTTCTATTACGTCAATTAATATTGCAGTGTTATATTAGAATAGCTAAACTCTAACTTATTATTTCAATATAAGCTTAGATTCCTAATCAAAAATGGGTTCACGATTCGTCAGCACCAACTTATCACTATTACTAGTTTAAAATATTATGATAATGCTTTTTGATATTATAGTAATAAATATTCGTTTTCAAACGATACGTGATAATCGTGATAAAGAATCAAAAAAATAGCAAAAATAAAATTCTATATTTATTTACATTTTGCAAATCATTACCTGTAATAATGCATCTAAAAATAATTACAGCTTATTTTATGTATGGTATACAATGAAATTTGAATTTTTTTAATAGCGTTACTCTTTGAAATTTATTCATTTGCTAATTTGAATTAATACTTAGAAAAACAAGTTAACATAATTTTGTTAAATTGAAAATGATTTAAATATATAAATAAATATATAAATAAAAGATTATATGCAACTGGTGAGCGTCTTCTTCGCGATATCTCTTGCGTACGGTATATATGATAATGAATACCAAGTAAACGCTAAAAACTGTAAGATACAGAAGAGAATAACGAGACCAATCTTTTTCCAAACGGCCGATAATATGGTTAGTATCATAAACAGTATAACCGCTAATGTTGCGAATACACGCGTTTTCGCGAACATTTTTCTAATCTGTCTGAACGGTCCCATAAGAAACATTGTGCTAACTAACGATACAATATTTCCAAGCGTGTAAAACAACGCAAATAACACGTATCCTCCTTTCGGAATAGCAATACACGCGCCACCAATTATCGACAGAACAAATCCCAGTATAAAACATATTACGAAACCTTGTATTCGCGTCGACCAACTCAGCGATGGAAAGAATGAATCGTTAGATTGTCGTTGACCATCGCTGCTATTCTCGTCTCCAGATAAAACTCGCCTTAAATTATCCATTAGTTATGCGGGCGTTCATTAAATTGATTGCGATTTAAGTAAATATTGGAATTAAAAATTTCAGCGTTTTGGGTGTAATATGAAACAACAACTGTTTATTTACATGTTGTCAAAGTAACACAAATAAATTAGAGATAAGGGTATGATTAATCACGTTATTTATTTCTAGTAATTAAGTTTAAATTGAAACATATATATAATTACCTAATATTTCGAAATAAAAAACTGTCAAAGAGTTTCAACGTTTGGATCCCATTTAAACCTAGTGTTATAGTCTGCGAGCTGTTCAACAAGAATAGCCTCAAACTTATCTCTAATGTGATTAAACTCCATTACAGATTGCGGCTGTGATGATAACCAAAGTTTATCGAACGCCACAAACAAATAACCTAAAAGAATACATTATAAGTTGTAATTTAATAATTATATTCAAAAAACATTTAACATACGATAAACTTTTATTACTCAAACTCTATTATACTCACAATAAACTTTATGAAAGTGTTCCTTATTATAAATAGTTTGATGAGCATTATAAAAGTGAGTCTTGAGATGTCCGCTTTTTAGTAAATTCAGTGCCAAATGCGTTAAATTAATGCCAACGATTGCGAATGGATAACTAAATATACAAATTTAGTAAAAAGTAGAGAAAAATGCGAGAAACTGCTAAAGAAATTTTTAGAAATTTTTTTTGCTCACTTTGAAATGTTTGTACACATTTTTATTATATTAATTGGATTTTCATAGCTCATAATAAGAACAGATTTTTCGATTAAGTAAATGATTTTCATTAAAAAATGCTGAGTTAAAAATAGTTAGATACTATTCAAGATTTTCTTATTTTATTAACTTAAATATTTTTATAGTAATTCAAAGCGAGGTAAGCATAAACATTCGTTCTTATTTTTGTATTAAAATGCATATTTGAGACTAAAAACAAAAAACGTTAAAAAAGAAATTTTCACTTGAAAAGTTTGATTTTACAAAATAATGTTAAATGGTATCATTTTTAACCTTATGTTCATAATTACGAAACATGTGAACCGAATTTTATAAGTTTAGTAGAGATTAAATACCATTACAAGTGAATCATAAGTTAAAATTTTTCAATTAATTATAATAAAGAAAACTTACTAAAAATTATATTTCACAAAACACGATAATTGCTTTTGAATTGAAAACGGGAATTAAATTTTAGCCCAACAAACAAAATGTATTTGCAAATATAATTGTGAACATTGAATAATTATCGTATTTTTACCCACATATTCGTTTTAATCCTTTATTGCTTTAAAATATTTGTCAATATTTCTAACATATATTCGTTTGCCAAATTGAATCATTTATTTCTAAGAAAATATTATGAAATTCATTTAAGAGCGTATTTTTACCAAACATATTAAAATTAATGTCAAATAAAAGTGTATTTTATATATTGATAGCTGGATTGATGTTATACTGTACATTGATTCGGTAAAAATAAAAATAAAAATAATAAATAGCTAAAATACCCGTGCTTTGGATGTAAAGAGTGCTGCAATATATGACGAGCCGCTTGTTTGTAATTAGTGGCGAAATACAATAAATTCTCTAAACCCAATAAACCCATACCACGAAAATCAGTGCTTGGATCGTCGCCTTGAAACCCAATATCGCACCACTGTTTCGACACCATTGAACTTAGAGGCGTATCCATTAATTGTTCCCATAATTTCGATAACATATCGACGTGACAATCATCGGAAGAGTCGTAACGAATCGCTGCTGAGTTCAATATAATCGAAGTTAACTGTTTATAGCCATAAATTTGGACCAAACATGACCGATAACATCCAACAAAACTATTAAACGTATATCTCATAATTATAATTAAATACGGTATAAGCTTTTTATATGTTAGTTACTGGTGATGTATGGACGTATTGATCAGTTTGATGGTCGCAGTTGCGTCCACAGCCAAATCAAACCAATGCGATCGAGCGGTGAGTTCCAGCTTCGATGCCATACCACTCATTTCACGATCCATTTTACGCAATACGTTAGACGATGACCATTGTATGGAATATTCTACGCAAATATAGCATCAATAGAATGGAAATGTGAACAAATGGGTAATAGAATACCAATAGAATGAGTGCGTTGTGCGCCACCAGTTTGTCCGTAACAGATTCGCTGCATTTCGCACAAACCGGTGGTTCGCCGAAGAAACGCTTTCACCAAACATCTCAATGACGCGTAAATATACCACTTAATCGATTGCCACAAATACATCACCGAATACTGACGTAACGAAACGTCAACATCAGATTACGAAATCAATGCGCAATAATACTGAAATGAAACGTGTTTTTTATTTCAGCGAAAATTTGTTTTGATAGTAAATCAACATTAACTCCACGTTATTCTACACATGTATGGGTTTTGTGATGTAAACAATTGTAACCATAGAAACGAAATTACAGCTTCCAACCAAATCTCCGTAACATAGCAAACATCATTTTTGCTTGATTTTACCGGTGATTGCCGTTTGTTAAACCGAACCGTTTTATTTTTATCATCAAATTTCAATTGATAACCGCAAAAAAGCGGTTTAAGCCGTTTAACCGATCATATGATTAATTACAAGTTAATTGAACTTGTAATTATCAAAATTTTAGATTATTTTTATAAATTCTTTGCACTTTATTAGAGCACAAAAATGAGACCCATATGAAGCGAAGAGAATGGAAACAGTATAAAATTTTTCGGGATGAGAGAAACTCCCGTATTATCTATCATGCCTTATAGAAAAAAATTTAGCTTAATTCTCCATAGACTCCCCTTAAATTTTTCCATTTAGTTTTAATAAAAGTTTTATATATTATATATATCTATAGATACACAAAAGCACGCCTTAGGACTTTTTGGACCGAGGGACTCGAGGTTCAGGAACTTTAAGGTTCAGGTTGTAGTCCAAGTACTTAAAATTCTAGAATGTCCAGGTCCAATATGAGTCCTGGTCCGAACAGGTTCAAGTTCGAGTTCCTATGAGTTGGGACTTCGGACACGTTTGAAAAAATAATATGCATAAAATTTTAGTTCTTAAATAAGTTTTAATATTAAATACATCCAAAAAATTTCCATGAGCTCAAACACATATAAAATTAACAGAATTATCTTTTAGTTTGTTTGTTAGACGTAAAACAGGAAACGCATAAAAAAGATGATTTACTAATAACATTACTTGTAGTTACTTAAAATTAATATAAATGAGTCTAGGTTAAAGTCCAAGCCATAAAGACCTGGACCTGTGCCGAGTCCTTAAAAAACTTAAGTTTCAGTTCCCAAAATGGTTTGTGAGTCCCAGTTTCAGGTCCGGGTTTTTGTTAGGACCCTCAAGGACCAGGACCTGTGCATCTATATATATATAATTTCAAAATGTCACTCGATATTTTCTTATTCTTCTGCACACTACTCTGCAATTTTTGTGAAAACGGTATTTGACTGAAATGACTGAAATTAGTGTAGAGATCGGTAGGAATCCTATTATACCCATGAGCGAGCAGACCTGCTGGAGCATAAATTTTTATTTCGCCAAATTAATTATTCCATCTTATTTTCTATGATTTAATTGAATTACGAAAAATTGACATTTCTTTAAACAAGTTTTAAAGTGTATTAGAATCAAAGGAGAGAATATAACCAAAATTATTCCAAAATCTAAACAAAATTTTGAAGTATCTTGAAGTTTCGTTCAATTAAACGGATATTTCAATAGTCGTCACATTCGTCTCCTTGTTTAAAAAGTTTTGGAACCATTGTGAACAGTGGACACATATTAGCGCACATAATAAAATAATCGGGTTGATATCGATGAATTGGCAAACAATACTTATTAATCAAACACTTAATATTATGAACGCAGCCTTCGGAGCAAAGTCTTAGATACATATACTGGCTTAAGCCATCTTTAGCTATTCTGGACATTCTCAAGAAATTGCATGATTCCAAGCAATATTGACACGCAACATCTTTGCACTTCTCGCTCTTTGATCTTGTTATAACTTGGCTACCAATGTCTTGCCCTAATTTTTCATCATTGGTCATTAACGCGGAACTATAGTGTTGAGGGTATCGCTGACTGTAGTAATTAACTGATTCATTCAAATTAAATAATAGAAAAAATAGATAAACTATATGAACGATAATTATTTTAATTAATTATTAGTATTTGTAAGCACATCGCATATATATAACTATACCTGCTATATTTAAATGCCTAAATTTTATAAAAGATTTCATAATTCAATCAAATTCAGATAATCGATAATAAACAACTTAAATTTAATTGACATTTTTTTGAATAACAAAAAATTATCTGAACCTTAATTAAAAGTAAATATTTTTTAATCAATTTAAAACTATCCAGATGTTTAAGTTCTGTTTATATTTTTAAATTAAATTTTACTGAATCATTCATTTTTGTAATTATTGCTTTTTATATCTAATTTTTTGAGAAATTTGAAATTTCGTTAAATTATTAAAATAAAATACCGTCTTTCTAGTTAGTGCTAAATTTAAATTGTTTGCAATTTCAAGTAAATAATTATTTACTTAATTAAAATTTCACAACTTATTTTGTGAAATTATATGGTGGTAATGATTTTTTTATCAATTTTCTCCGAAGCGCTTGTAATCACACAAATTATATCTTATTATGGATTTTTTACTTATATGTTTATAAGATTTCTTATTCATTCATAATTGCTACTACAGTACTATGACTAATTTATCGTGATATTACAAGTTAGATAAAACTGGTTTCTAATAGTATTCTGGCTAAAACTAAAAATACATAAATATCCTGTTTGCGTAGTTTTTGTTAACAATATTATCATCACAAGGCTGCTCTTGTTAGTCTGAAACAGTGCTCTTTATTCCATAATTTTTTGCATCTTTTTTATTTAATAACTTTTCTGGATTTTACTCTTTTTAGGTAAATTCCCTGTCTTTATTTAACCTCTATATGAGAAGATCCGGATCTTTATATCCTTAGCGACAACTTTGGAATCTTTGCCTTAGTAGCAAACATATGGATAAGTCTGATTTTTTAAGCTGAGATTCCTATCTGGATGTTAATATTGATTTTGAATGTAAAATTGGATTATTTTATTTTAAGTAACAATATTTTACACCCATTTTGTTTTTGTAAATTTGTTTGTAAAAATAAAATGCAGATTAACTAATTTTAAAAATATATACAAAAGATAAAAAAAATAACTAAACCACACTAGTGGGCAGTTGTCACAATAGGCAGCATCTATATTTTAACCAAAACGATGGATTGGACCGCTACACCAACAAGTAATAAATTACTATCGGTAGTTATAAAATTTTAGCCTATAGTAACCTAAACCGATCGTTTTCAAGCTTTCAAACCACAGTCAGTAAAACTGAAGCAACTTTATGTAATGATTTATCAATAGAATAGTTTAACGATATTTGGCAATAATAAGATTCAATAACTTGTTATCATCATAAAATTGCGCAAAAAATATCATAAAAAATCAATATGCAAAATGATCTTCAAAACATGTTAGATATTGACACCAAACATGATAACAGCCAAAGCACAGTAGAATAAGGAGTTGGGCACACGCTTTGACGCGCATCCTATCACGTACTTGTAGTGATTATGATTACAGATTACTTGGAAAACATCTCGTAGACTGTTATTAAAATAAACTAAAAGTTCATCCCTTAGGCTTACAGAATAATTCAAAATAAAACTAATGACATCATAGAGTGAAATCAGATGTGATATTGGCTGGCAAAGTATAAAAGAAATGTTGTAATATTAGTGCGCTTTCAGTTTACTATATCGTACGGCAGCGACACATAACTATTGCTAAAGTTTAGCTAACTTTTTGTAAAAGTTTTTGTTTAACTATAGAATACTCGATCGCAGTAATCTCAATAATGCCGTTATTGAACGAGAAAATACTCAATGAAATTGTATTGTGTGCATCGCAATCACCATTAGAGCAAAATGGATCGGCGAACAATAAAAAGAGCGATTTAACATCGATCTCTATACCAATTAGTTTATTGGACACATCCAAACTGGTAACCAAAAAATCATTGGCTGATCGAATCCCGGCATTTGGCATCATTTGCGCGCTATTGTCTGTTATATGCTTTTCGTTGGCATCACTAATCGTCAAAGTACTCACTGATTTGCATTCAATCGAGATATTAGTGATAAGGTATGTTTTGTGCAATCACTTTGATTTTTTAATCGGAATTTCCCAACACTTTTAGTTTGCAATTTATAACTGATCGAATATTCTACAAATGTTCCTCAAATTTTTACTTTTTATTTTTTTAAAAGCGATTTTTATTTTTATTATTTACCTTATATTATAACTTTCCTTTACAACATCAAGCTTTATCTGCTGAGCAAGTTTTTATTAAAAATTTAAATTTTATGTTGTCTACTTGACAGATCAATAATTCAACTGGTATTCTATGGCAGTTCATTAGCATACAACAGGTACGCAATACTGGGCGAAAAGGGACATCGGATAAACTTGGCGTTGCGCGCAATATCGGGCACGATATCGCTTAGCTCTATATTCATCGCTTATCGTTTGATGCCATTATCGGACGCATCAACAATTCACTTTTCCTCCCCAGTGTTCGTAACAGTATTCGCGTATTTTATGCTTAAAGAAGCTTTTACCGCAGTTCAACTCGTAACGGGCGCTATTACTATAATTGGAGTCACTATAATATCGAAACCCGAATTTTTATTCGGTGCAACGGAATCCTCAGCCGTACACGAATACAGAATGTTTGGTACAGCGCTATCAGTGTTGGCTGCAATAACAGCCGCATTTTCAATCATACAACTTCGCAAACTAAAGACAACGCCCGCAGCTGTTGTGGTGTTTTGGTATTCATTCTCGCTGATCGTATGCGGCTTAATCATACTCATCATATTAGACAAATTAGTTATGCCGGAAGGGGTTTGGACGTGGAGTTTACTGCTAGCGACTGGCGTTTTTGGTATTGGAGACCAATATTTCCTAACACTGGCGTTACAGCATGAAAGTGCTGGTCCAGTATCTGTTACGCGCACATTCAATATCGTTCTGTCTTTTATATGGGAAGCACTCATCTTATCCGAAGCTATTGAGTGGACATCGATCGTTGGCGCGTGTCTGGTGTCTTCGTGTGTCATATTATTGGCATTAGTCAAGTGGAGAACCGAGAAACCAGAACTATTCGCTAAAATTTCGTTAAAAAGAGCAAAAAAGTTGTTTTGCTGTTGCCGTAAAAATGAGAACGAATATCAAATTAATTCTTTGAACACACCATCGCTCGGAGCTTCAACCTATACATTAGATGACTCTAATGTTCAAAACACTGTTCACTCTAATATTATTTTAATTAATAATCGCGATAACAGATGATTGCTGTTAATTCATATAAAAAAATCATTTTATTTATATTTTTTATACAACTTTATTAATTAATTTTAAATCTCATTCATGTTTATTATACAAATTCATCATTATTTTCCATCTATTTATTCAATAAAAGATAAATTTTTATATAATATGACATGTCTATAGAATTGTTTAGATTAGTGTTGTTTAACTAATCAATAAGCAAAACTAAAAATTTAAGGAAAGCAAAAGCAAAAGTGAAATATAATTTAAGGTATAACTCAATGGAAAACAAAAGTAAGCATAAGCCAAATACAATATTTCTCTTACGCAAAAGCAAAATAAGTTTTAAAACTGATATAAGTTAAACAACAATAGTTTAGATAAATAAAGAGATTTTAGTTTTCAATTTTATTAAAAGATTTCAAGTAAAGGCTTTTTTCGTGTCAAAAATAGGTTGATAAGAGGCTTTTTTGAAATTTCGATTTGATGTTTTTGACATTATTTAAAACCTGAAAAAACGTTACAGTAAGAAAATAATAGTCAAATAATATTATTTATTAATAGTTAAAAATTCTTTGAAATAGTTAAAATTACCGGTAATAACAAAATTTTCATCAATTTTTAGATAATAATTTTAATATTTTTGCATGACTTTTCCGTAACGATAATAATGATTAGAATTATTTCTATGAATCTCGATATTTTCAAAATACGTCTTGAATTCATTATATATTTCCACAGCGATAGCGATAGAATCACCTAAAATTATAATAATTTTAATTTCCTCAACTGATAACAAAATCATTTACCTAATGGTTCGACACTATAGGTTATATTTTGCTTGTTATTAACAAATTCAAGCTCTACTTCGTTAAAAACTCTTTCGTTAAAATTTGTTTGATTAAAAGCGGTTTTATCAGTCAACGATTTGCGCAAAACCTCCACAAATAGTTGCCAACGCGGCGCGTAATAATCGGATACCATTCCCGACCACTGTTTAGTGGCATAATCTATTATCTTTAAAATTATTATGCAGTTATAACATTTTCGTCATTGAAAATTGTCAATATTTTTAATAAAATAATACATTCGCATTTGGTCCCCATATAGTAATTTGATTTCTCGCCTGATATTCGTAACTATGCCTTTCCTATAAATTTAGCGATCAATTAGAAAAGTTTGCAATTAAGAATCCCGAGATACTAAACGCGGTTAACTAATGGTCACCTGATCGCTAGCTGCTAATGACTTCGCACTTTCAATCCATTTTCCAAGAAGAAAGTGTTTATCCGAAGACAAAATAGCTTCCAATTGATCGAGAGTCCCAAACATTAGTTTAGTCCACATATCGAATTCCGTTTGAATTCCTAATTTATATGAATTAATTAAATTTTGATACGCGACATCAAATAACAGTTGTAAGCATTGTCGAGTGATGTCTACTAAATCGTAGCTGAAAATATAAGCACATTATGCTTAAATTAATATGATGCCATTTTATGGGGAAAAATTAGTACTTAAAAGTTGAAGAATTTTTGGGAAAGTCTTGTTCGGATGCGTTAACGAATAATTCATAAGCTTTAAAAACATGGGCAGCATTGTACCACAGCGGTGACTGTAATGTCAAGCTTGGTCTCATTATATATACGTATTGGCCATGATTTCGCACTTTAATTGGATCGGTGTAAACACTTTTCTGCAAATATTTTTAAAAAATAACATTATCCAATAAATTAAGTTATATTTTTGTATTTCACTTTTTTAATAAAATGCAATTGAAAAAGTGTACATACTTCTAATAAATGCCACGCCATTAGAGTATTATCATTTATAGCTCCATATCTTCGAGTAACATAAAGTGAAACCCATTCGTCAAGATCTATGGGCGACGTATACCAAGTTGTTTCGGTCATAAAATCGTAAATAATGTCGTTTTGCTCAATTCCTTCCGGCGTTAAACCGATCCCAATCATGTTACTATAATTTTGACGCGTGTCAAACAATTCATCCTATTTAATAAAAAATATTTGGTAACTAATATTGTTTTACAACATTTTTGCTATACTGAGTTAATATGATTAAAGGCGCCGTAAAGACCAAGAGCTCCGCCGAAATTTTGTAGCATACACCATATGAATGGTTGACCAAAATAACCGTTAAGTGAATTATAAACCGGGTATAGTTCCGAAAATAAATCTAAAATTAGAAGTTTGCCCTAAAGTTTTTAAATGGAGTTTATTATATTTGAAAAAATTTCACAGAGAAAATATCAGTACTTCTGGTACGGATGTGAGTAATGCTTCAGCTTGTTCTTTGTGCCAAAAGTCTGGTTCATTGTGGAATAGCCAGCCTTGCATTACCCTTAACGAATTAATTTTTAACGAATTAAACCCTATATTGCATTAAATTTTGCTCATTTTAGTTTTATAACTTAAGCTATACTTTATAGTGCTAAATTTTATATTTATCTATAAAAGTGAGTTTTAACAAAAAAATACTATCTGGAATGCTTTGATTTAGTTGTAATAACATTTGAAGCACACGTGCAAACTTGTTAATAAAAAGAAACTGTATTAATTAGTAAACTAAAATGAGCTTAAAAATGTCAGTGATTAACAACGCTAGACGAATGGTGCCTTGTGCTAAGTGGGAGCAAATAGGATTAGACATTTATTGGACGTGAGCTTGGAAGGTGAGTGTAGAGCTTTCTAATTTTTTCAGCGAGCATTTACGTAAGCGCCAATACTATGTCGAGTGCGAGCGTGTCTGTCACTGAAACAGTAAAACTATTGTTTCAAATTTTTTACCAAATTGCCTTCGGATCAGCTTTTACGAGAGTTTGATACACAGCTTTGCCACAATCGGAAATATATTTGACATCCCTGTTAAAAACAAATATCCATAAAAGGGGTTCTTAAACTTAGGATGGAGACCTAAAACAAACGGCAATGTAAAAAGTTTGGATCTCTTATTAAAATTAACATCAAGTTAGTGTAGGTGTGATAATAAATTTTTTAAGTAGCTATAAATTTATAACTATGTTTTCATACGGTTTTCAATTACATAAGGTTTTAGTTGGTAAACTTGTAGTATAAAATAACAAGCATTACAAACTGATAATTTGAGATTGACAAAGCAAAGAATATTTTAAAATATAAGACAATTCGTTCATATTTAAAATCAAACTGTAAAGTATTTGCTATTTAACATTGAAAAAATTTCCCAATTTTTGGTAATATGAGCTCAATCGCTATCTCTTCCGTTTGTTAAATTATAATAAATTCAATGTAAAAGTTTGTGGTGCGAAAAATTTTTGTGAAGAAATTAAGGTCTCATTACGAAAAAGTTTGAGAACATTGGAATCTACGATTACGGTAATTAAATAACGTTGTACTAACTTTGATGGCGGCGTCATCTCATTAAATAGATCAGTGTTATAAAAATGATCGGTGCCAAACAAATTTTTATACTGCAATTATTATATAATAAAAATTAAATGCCAGTCGTCTATATAAGCATTTTATACTTCATTAATGAATGCAACACCAATTAGCTCGAAGTGGCTGTCATTGGGATCCAAAAAACTGGTACTTAAAATCAAAACATTTTTGTTATTCTAAAAATTATCTTGTTATTAAATTTAGAAAAAATTCAAAATACCAACAATATGTTCGATTAAATCTCCCCCAATCACTAAGCCTAGTCACATTGGCTTTAGGGAACACTCGTGTAATATTTCTGGGCACATGACCGGCAAATGCTGGCAATATAGGAATCATCCCAAAGTCACGCATTCTTTCCAAAATTCTTGCCTGCATAATGGCTTGAGTTTTATGCCAGTAATCGGTCAATGGCCCAGACCAGCCTTGGAAATTTCCCATTCTATTCCTACAAAATCATAGCAGCAATAAAACGAAATTTTATGCATACATTGTTGAATGAATATACCAAGCTAAAAATGCAGCTCCACTGAAATAATCGTCGATTTCGGCATCGGTTAAACCAAACATTTCGAATACCTTTTAAAATTATTTATTTAGTTCAAATTATAGTTAGGAAAATTATACGGTAAGAAAGTGAGCTAAAAAGACTAGAATTTTTAAAATGAATAATTATTTAATTAAAAAAATTTAGTTAATTCATTTTGGTTTGAAAATTTGCTTTTACTTTGGTAATTAAAAATATTCTAATCGATATTAAAATTAGATTATACTAAAATACCTGTTATAAATTTGAAAATTTAAAAAATTAAAAATTACTACGAAAAAATATGATTTTTAGTGCCAAATTCAGATAATTTTTACATACTGAAAATTTAAGCTGACTGTGTGGTTTGATAGGCAAACTGCAAGAATCTTAATACTTAGTATTGTTTGTTCAAACCTTTCTCCAAACAAATTCCTGGCCGTTAAAAGCTAATGGAAAGTTAATTCCTCTCATAGCCATCCAATCGATTTCTCTTTCCCATCTGTTGTAATCCCACCACACCATAGTATAGCTAACAGTGCATACATTTTGATAATAACGAAATCTGAATATATTCAATTAATTTAAAAAATCATTTTATCTTTTAAGCGCTCAAAAATCGTTCTTAAATATATATAACTTGTCCTGAATTGTTATATTAACTGCATTTTTTATTTTAGGCAACGGAGAAGGAATATTCAATTGATTGCCAGACCACGATGTACTGCTATTTGTGAAGTATTTGAGGTAATAATTAAACCCATTCGCCGCCGCAACACCACTGGTTCCAGTAATCTTTATTTTATTACCAACTGATTCCAACTTTTAACCAAAAAAATAAATAAATTGAGATTAATTTAAATAAATGTTAATGAAAAAAGTTACACTTATCTGACCACAAATTTATCCTTAAAATCATTATTTAACAGTTCAGTGTTGATAACAACTTCAAATTCTTTAACCCTTTCACCCAATAATCTACTTATTAGGCCAATCACTGCTTCTTCTTGAATTGTTGCCGATGTCGGTGATCTTATTTTCCATATGTTTTGTATCGCTGGTTAAAAATCAAATAAATTGAAGTCATTGCGTTTAATATAATTAATAAATTTTGAAACTCTAAATTTTATCTCTATGTTATATTTATATACTACTTATTTATGTATCTGTATTAACCTTCGCTTTCAAATGAGTAAACATCGATTAAATTAATACTTAATAAACTGACAAATAATAAAAACATTTCGAATTTTTTAAGTTTTATTATTCTAAACACTTTAAATTTGTTACAAACAAAATTTATATAATCACTGGTAATACAAAATAATATTTGATGTAAAATTCAAATTATTATTAAAATTTTTGTAGTGTTTATTATTTAAGTCATAACTGATTAAAGCAATACAACAACAGTATTCAATTTGCGATAACCTATCAAATGCTTGAAGTAAATGAAAACTTTTTTATTAAATTCTTTTATAGGCATTAAAATGATTTTTGTGTTACTTTTGTAAAAATTATTTACTTCTTACTAAAATGTTTATTTAAATTTAATGTGTTTTAGAAAATGTTTTAAATCAGACAAAAATATCGGTAAACTTAAATTAAATATAAAGTTTGTTGACATAAGAACAGTTTGTCTTTCTATCCGTGAGTATTCGAAAGTAAATGAGCGCAATGTTTAGAATCTGGAACCGAAGACATTTGCTTATAGTTCTGTTTTAAAAAAATTTTGTAAAAGCATAATGCTTTGCTTTAATGTGTTTTAGTATTACTTCTAAAAATCGATGTGAAATACTTCTAAAAATTTATGTTTTATTTCAAACTAGCCACCCCGTTAATGTGTATTATGCAACTTGATTTAAGTTTTAATTGGTATATGGTCCATTAACATTACACATTATTTACCTCAATATTCATTTTCCGTTTTATAAACAACTTATCAAAACTTGTTATTCCTTCTTCTCATTAACGGGTTTATTCATTTATTCTATCACTATATATATACTTTATGTTTTACATTTACATAAAAATCTTAATATTAAATAAAACATATGGGATTTATAGTCGAACAAAATTTTAAAAACAGACCAACAATTATGATAAATTATTTATTAACTATTATTTTATTAAGAACAGTGATATTTGTAGAGCCAGCAAAATTACATGCAACTACTGTTTCTCCATCGAAAAAGATTGTTTCCTCAAATGCAAACACAGAAAAAACTAAATTTACAACTACTATTCCACCAAAAAAAATTAGTTCGAAAAATACAACCATTGAAAAAGATATATATGGTAAATATTCGAATTATTTTGATTATTTTAATTGCGATAATATTTCCCGTTCAGGTTTTACAAAATGCCAATTTAACGGAACACTTCGCCAAAGTGACCTAAACTTTCTGGAGGCGGTAGCAAAAGGTAAATACAACAAACAACACAAAAAGTTTGGAAAGATGTTATCGAATATTTGGGATAAGAGTGTCGACACATTCGTCGATCCGTTCATAATCGCTAAAGAATTGACCACAAATCTAACAAAAGCTGTGAAGAAATTGCCATTAACCTTAAAACAAACGATTTTTGGTATTGTTGACCAGTCTATAAATATATTCGGACATTTACCTCACTTACCAACAGTGAATTTACACTTCCATGATATTTGGAAACGAATTAGATATATAGACAAAAAAATAAAGAATAATGAGAAAGTTTCGTTCAAGGATTTTTTAAATTCAATAGAAAAGCCAGAAAAAGGCGATCATCTAAATGACATCGACGTTGACTTTAATCTGAAATTAGAAGACGATAAAACATCGGTTCCGAGTGAAGTTAAATTTTTTGTCTAAATGTGGTTTAATATTATTATAACTAAAGAATGGTTCAAAGTTACGGTTCCAACGATTTATATTAAATGGTTCCATTTTCATTTTATTAACATCAACCAAATAAATTAAGCATTTACGTCAATTTTCCAATTAAAAAATAATTATAAAGTTAAATATTTTAATTTCTACGTTATATAATATGTATATATATGCCGGTATTTACCGTAATATATAAACTCGTATATTCTCGTTTATTTCTTTATATTTAGTTCAAGATTAAAAGTATTACAACAAAACAATAAAAATCGATGTACAATTATCATTTGTAAAAATTGTTACTTATGATAAACTTTTTTCGAAAATAGGTCTTAGTTATATATAAAAATAATTGAGTGCGAATAAGCATTGGTTATTAGAGTTGGGCGATCTCGTAAATATAAGCGGCCAAAACTTTCGTTCCCTCGATATAATTTCTACGATCAATTTTCTCGTTTTGGGAATGTGCGCCATCATCTGCAGCGCCCATCGGAAGAAGCATCACATTTTTTCCAGTTGCTTCTTGAAATGTAAGCGTCACTGGAATGGATCCACCTTCGCGTGTAAAGTCTGGCTCAACGCCAAACACTAAATATATAAATTATAAGAAAATTTCAATTACAACCGTTTGAAGATTCAATAAATAAATAAATCATTCAAGTATTTATTTAAGCTTCAGACAATTCGCCGGATTATTCTCATTAGTAAAAAGTATTAACAAATTCTAAAAATATAAAATGCAATACATTTCACTCGAACCTTTTACTATATCATCAAAAGCAGGATAAACGTTGCGTTAGTTTAGCAAATGTTTACCGAATACATACCGTATACACCATTACATAAATAACAATACGATTAATAACTTACCAGATTTGACGGCACGCCTTCCAGCCGTAAAATTCGGATCGGATGGATCAGCGACCCACGGTTTACCAGCATTTGGCATCACAATATTCATCTTATTCGGACTGTTTAATTTGGCAAACTGTTCGGTAACAAAATCAGTGACCAGTTTGCCGATCCGTTGCGGATCTTGATTAGGAACGAGACGAATAGAAAATTTGCCAACAACTTTGCGTGGTATCACAGTCTTAGCTCCAGCGCCTGAAAACGCCCCCTCAATACCTATCATAGAATACCGAGATATAATTTGGATTATGTAAATTAAAAAACGGAAATACCGTGAAGCGATAGCGATGGAAATCTCCATCGATGCGTTAAAGTATTGATCTTGTCTTCATGAATAAGCCTATGCGTTCCAACTTCGGTGCGAAATTGCGTGCAACTGAATTCGATTTTATGATACAATTGTTCCTCTTCTTCAGTCAATGGCAAAACGTCGTCCATAATTCCGGGAATCAAAATCTTGCCTCTATTATCCACCAATTTAGACATAATGGTAATGAGATCAGTCATCGCTTCGTGCACAGAACCGCCATAAACACCTGAATGCAAGTCTTTGGCCGCGCACTCGATTTCAAGATAAAAATAAGCGATTCCTCTCAGACCATACGTTAAACATGGAGTGGTGGTTCCCAACCAATAGTTATCGCTAATACATATATAATCCACATTAGCGAGGAATGTGTTGGCTCTCGACTCTATTAACTCGTCCAGACCAGTAGAACCTGATTCTTCCATTCCTTCAAATACGAACTGTTATCACCAAAACACAATTAAAATCATACGATCATTTATTAATACTTTGCGGTTACTTTTAAATTAACAGGAATTTCGATATTTAGCCGACGATAGGCTTGAATGGCGTGAAGCCATCCCAAAACAGGTCCCTTGTCGTCGCTGGCGCCTCTTCCATACAGTCGTCCATCGATCTCAGTCAATACGAATGGATCAGTGTTCCATCCGTCCTCTCTTGCAGCGGGCTGTACATCCAAATGGCCGTAAATGCATAGTGTCTTCTTTGCGGGATCAGAGCCTAACTCTGCTAACAAAATGGGTGGAAGTGGTATAACGTTTCCGTCAGCGAATGTTTCATTGCCAATGTCTACTAATTCACATTTAACGCCCTCTGAACGTAGTAACTATACCACCAATTAATTATCAATATATTAGTAACTTATGATCAACTTGTGAATGACTAATGCATTCGTACGGTAGTGCTCACACATTCATTTGAATATTTAATGATTACATACTTTAGTGAACCATTTAACCATTTCGATGGTATTTTGTCTGGTGTCTGATTGGGCAGAAACACTTTTGATGGCAACAGCTTGTCCGAGACGTGATACATACTCATCGCTGTGTTGATCGATGAACCTATCATTTACGGCATATTGTTTTATATGCCAAACGAAAACCTATTGTATTGTTCAAACGTAAGTAATACATACTCAAATATTTTGGTCAAAGCATTAGGTAACGCCGTATTCGCCATTATTTTATACCCAATTATTCAACTAATTATAAATTACAATTTGAAAAGTTATTAGTTGTTATAAATTATCAGTTTAATTATTAAGTTTTATATAACGATAAAATGAATAAACATTTGCCTAAAATAAACTCCTACTTTAATAAAGATAACGCCATACACTTTTACATTACGTTTATTTGTTCAAAAACAATACCAACTGTTATCGCATGCTTCCAACTCTATTAAATACAAACATGTTTTTATGGACTAATGAAGGCAATTGGCTATTGTTATACACGACTTAAATTTTGTTTGTATGTCAGTGATAATAGAGGTTGAAACATATGCTCAAAAGTAAGTCAATGCTCAAATACATTATTGAGATTGATTTTATTAATTCAGTTATGACTTTCGAGTTAATTATGACCAAATAATTATTTATTTGACCGAAAAACAATTACTTTGAGCTGATTTTCATTATTTGTTGTAATACAAACTTTTGTTGATAATGCTGCGCTCTATGGAAAATTCATTTACATACTGTATAAAAAAAACTTTTTGTTAACAAAAGTTTATAAAAATATTATACATTCTATAGATGCGTTTAAACCGTCTTTATGTAATTTATTAATAATTATTCACAATTGTATGATTAAATTTAGACAGTAGTTTAAATTTTATATCCAATCAAATTACTGGATAACGATAAATAAATTTCTAATGAGTTTTCTCGCGTTTAAACTTCCATTTCAATATACTGTAAATTAAAATTAGTATTTTATTACAATAAAAAGAATGCATAAATAAATATATTTTAATTTGAAAAATGTTTTGTTAGACATTAGAATAAATGTACCGACACTGCCAATATTTTGCCAAATAATATTGTTACTTGAGAATAAGTTTATGGCAGTACCAAACTTGAAAATTTTCAAATTAAGACAACAGTTTCGATTGACTTAATGTTTTAAATTTGATTGTGATTATAAATTAGAAGTAAAATAATTTTGATGAACAACAAGCGATGGTTCGATATGATCTAAACTCGAACAGCCAGATAAAGCCATAGCCATATCGAGCTCGTTTCGCAATATCTCCAAAACTTGTTTCACACCATTTTCTCCCTAAACGAACAAAAATACGATTTTTAAATTTATAAATAAAGTGAAATAAACTTATGAAATAATCAAATTTAAATTAAATCACTGATTGATTACGATAAGCGCCACCGCGTATTATTTCTTATTGATTCATTATTTTTGTTTTTAAATTTCATGTTAACCTAATTCAAAAATCTAAACTATTGATAACATTCACTTTTATCAAGAATTTTTTAAGATTGACATCAACCTTAATAGAATAATAAAATGCTTAATAATTTAGAAACGCTTTTTAAAAATTAAAATAATAAAAAACATTTTGCTTATCACGAAAAATCTAAAATAGTATTGAATCAAAATACATCATAAGATAGTCCCCAGAGCACAGGTCTTCCAATAAAAACAGCTTTAGCGCCAAAAGCAAGCGCTTTAAGCACATCAGTTCCGGTACGAACTCCTCCGTCCAAATAAACTTCGCATCTATTTTGCACAGCGCTTACTACTTCTGGTAGTGCTTCTATCTAAAGATGATTGATGAGTAATATTAAACAAAGTTCGAGCATTACCATATACCACGTATTTCCAGACATTTTTCCCCACTTAGGGATATATAAAGTTTAGGTAAAATCGTGAAATTTGACAGTTACTATGGGATAAAGTCAGCTTTGATAATAGGCAGTAACTAATATGTTAACGTAACTGGTTTGACCTTATCAATTAGATTCGATTTACTTAGTTAGTGATTTATCCTTCACTCCTCAACTCAAATTAAGATTACAGCTGTGTAGGGAAACTTTTCACTATTGCAGGTTATGTTTTCACATAAAAAAAAACTGTCTTAGAACTGTCTTTTTACAACTTTGTAGGAAATGTTTTCACTTATGTATTTAACACTTTCACATATAGCACTTTAACTTAGTTTACAAAAGTCCTCT
>JAQIXJ010000619.1:0-30142 GCA_034700185.1 Phthiracarus laevigatus
CTGTCATAGATTTTGAGTCAAACTTGTGTTTCGGGCAAACGGAATTCGGGCAAAAGGAATTTCGGGCAAACGGAATTCGGGCAAAAAGAATTCGGGCAAACGGAATTCGGGCAAACAGAATTCGGGCAAACGGAAGCACACCATTATTATACCTGTAAGATTAGATTGGATAAAAAACTGTGCGTGTTTTGCTTGCAAAACATATACAACCGATTGACATATGTTGTTGATGTGTTTAAGAAACAATAAAAAATCTCTTTTTTTCTTGCGAAAGAAGCTTCAAGTTATTTAGGCTACAATGCTTTGTTAGGAGAAAAATTTATAAAAAAGCTTAAATCCTTACTACAGTCTATTTTTCTACTTTGCGCTGTTTATGACAATATTTTCATTTTAGTCACAGAAAAAAATCTCTTTGTTTTCTTGAGAGGTCTAAGCTTAATAGTCTTACTTTCGCAGTGAAAAACGAAGATAAGCTTTATATAAACGTGCATTTTTAACTTTTTTCGCGAGTCTTAGTGAAATATCACGTATTGCGGAGCACACATACTGTGCGAGATGTAATCAATAATGCCTGCATAAAAAACACAACCGGTTGGTGTGTTTGTGATTTATGCTATTTTGTCAATTGATCGCAACAATGGTTAAACGCGCGCACAAATACGCTTTGCTATACACGATTATTTAAACGACGAGTTAGTTATCGGTTTCATTTATAATTCAAATATTATTATTTCATAAACATTAGTTTTCTTTAATTCACTTCTTATTTTATAAATTCTTTGAAAAAAAATTTATTTCAATTTTAAGTTTCCAAATTTTTGTCGATTCAATTACAAAACAAATAGAGATGGAAAAATCAAAACCCAAATTCTATATGAAACTTCGCAGTCGCAACAAAATAACCAGTAAAACAAGTCGTGACGGAGAAATGATACATTTCGGTAGTGACAAGTATTTGGTTAGATTTGGGCCGTATCTGCATCTGTTCGTCGCCAAAAATAATACCGAAATCTATCGAAAGGGATGCGTATCGCACCAGCTTTTCGATTACACCAGTTTAGCCACATTAGTGAAAGCATTGCGGCGAAAGATGTTCGTCGAGAATAACAGCTATTGCGTGGGCGATATCTATTTGGCACCGCTGTCCAACTGCGCCAAAAAAATCTATTTAGCCGAGGATTATGTGGAAGAGGACGAAGACGCCGGTTTCGAGGGCTATCGCATCACCGATACGGTAGTGAAAGGCGAACGTAATAAAAGAGATTGGAATCCAGCGGTGGAACACTTCATACATACGGTAAACTCTACGCTAGTGATCATTGACGGCAAAGGTGAGGCGTATTACACCAATAAAAAGGGTTACGCGGTTATCGATTACTTTCCGAGTATGAGCGACACGATAATCGTTAGCTTAACGTCGAATAAAAAAGAAATTCTGGTCACCACTGTAGAGGAATACGATTCAGTTAGCAGTTGCGTCAAACTCGGTCCAGCAAAGGGTCATTTGATGATGACATCTGCCACTAGTTTAGACTCTGCCCCGTTTCAAGTGCTGTTTACTGGCGATGAAGAGCTATCCGCCGCTATTACTGCTATTAATGCGCGAAAAAATTGGTCGGATCTCATAAGACCTAATTTATTCTGCGCTTTGAATGATTGCTGTTTAATTCAATTTGGCGGAAAAGTTTATTTGCTCGGAAATAAAGTGAGTGATAGCAAACCAGTTGCGCTCATCAAACTGTCGGCGAATATGCGTCAATCGATTTCGATACTCCAGATCAACGAGTTAATCAAACAAAACTGTTTCGAACAGTGCGAACAAGTTTTCATTGGCAAACAATCGACGCATCAAAGCGATGATAGCGTGAGGCTTAAAAAACTAGACACAACTACTGCCGCAGTGATTGCTAGCAATGATCAATCATTTCTATTATATATCGCGGAGATTATTGAAACATTGCTTACGGTAACGAATGACGAGCTAAAACCAAACACGATTTGTTTTGGCGATATTGTTCGTACATCGCTAATCGTTATGGTTAATGCGGAAGGAAAGCTGATAGAGTTGGAGTATGGATACAAACAACGCAAACTGCAAACATTCATTGAATGCTGCCAACACTGGGACCAGAATAAGCCAAGAATAGAATTGAACGCGCATATGATGATGACAGATAGTAAACGAGACAAGAGGCGATATCCACTCGATATTAGCGCTAACAAGCATACCATATCATTAGACCGAAATGCCACGCTTTATATGAGAGGTTCGGCGTGTAATGGTGTTATGAAACTGGAGAGAAAGGGTATCGCTTTCGTAACCGGTTATTTGATTATTATCACCGATAAGGGCGGTACTGTGTGTCAGCCTAACCAAATTAAAATAATCCAAATCGAAGCTGGACATCATTTGCTGCAATGTGGGCAAAACGGGCACATATTGTTTGTTGGTTGTGGTAGTTTTCTAGTGTTCAATCCGTTTAATGCCGATGAAGATCCTATTATCAGTTACTTCGAGAAAGTGACTAATAATACGCGTTATCAGTTTTACGATGAAGAAACCGAAAGCGAAGATGATATGTCAGAATGTTAATCGCTATCGATTATAATAATTATTGTTTATGTTTTGTAATCCAATTTATATCTAATTAATATTAAATTAATTAATTTATTAGAAATAATATATTTTGTCAATTATTTTTGATTGAATAAAACAAACTACTAGAACGATGACTAAGTACGTCATGATTATCGTAAACATTATTTCAGTGACTTTTGATTAATAGTTGCCAGTCATTAAACATGAAAGAGTGCGAATCACGTTTGAATCATAGCCTTATAATCATAAACAGTATGTCCCAGAGTGTGCCGGTCTGGGGTGGGGTTACTTTCAGACTTATCAAAATTTTAAAGGGGTCAATATACTCGGAAATTCATCGGTTCAAATTTTCATTTTTTAAGTAGAGGTTCAACTTTTGAAGATTCTTGAGAGGGTAACCCCTCCAACTTGCTCTAGGTGATCACCCTGATCATAAGTAGATAAGCAAAATTACATTTTAATAATTAATATGGAAATTGAAAGGAAATTTAATTAATCTCGTTCTCTTAAGCACATTTGAGTTTCGCGGAACACATCGACTATTTATGCTATTTTATGGCATAAATATTATAGGTATAACACAATAGAAAATAAAACAAAAATCTTTGCACAACTATTTTATAAGTTTATCCCTAATCGTAAGTATAGACGAGTAGAGCAAAACAATAACGCTTTAAAATTGAATTTTCGTTGAAATTGCGTGAGTAATAGCAGTGTACGCTTGGAAATTCGTTTATACTGTCTTATATGCGATGAAATTAAAATCAAAAATAAAATAAAATTACATGCACTTTACGCCATTAGAATATATTGCATTAGTTAATCAATACTTTCTTTTCGTTTACAACCGCGCACACAGTTCAGGCTCGACTCAAAATTAATTCATGAATATATTTGTGCGTCAAAATTATATTATAATCTGATTATAGATCGGTAGCGCTACGAATCTCTCCGAACAAGGATTTATGTGTCAATTTTTTTATTACTTTTTTTATGGCCACATTCTCTTGTGTGCAAAGCTATATCGTAATATTCTTTCGCTTTTTAGAATAGAAACGCATGAGAAATATGATTTATACGAAGATTTATGTGTCTAAATAAAACTTTTAGCATTATGTATAGCTATGGGGTTATGGCGTATCTGTTACGCACGGAGAATGAAATCTTCATCATTATTATTATTATTTTTAATATAATTATTATCAATTAATAATATAACCGTATCCATCGATGAACGGTAAAACTTTTAGGTTTATTTGTAATATAATGCGTCAGTTCTTAGTCGTTAGCTTTTGTAATATAAAGCCAGCGAAGAAATTCACTGCTTTTATTTTCAATGAATGAAATTAGAGATTTTAACTGGAGATTATGTCGAAAATCGACATTATGACGTCATAAATGCTCGAACGAGCCAATTCTTTAGACTTTTCTTTGTGGCAACACTTTTTTCTGTTAACGATAAAAATGCAAATGTGCGCCAAAATAAATGATAAGAATAACCATAATATTTTTGAAGATATATCGTAAAACTTAATAAATAAAGAAGCTTACGAGTTAGGTATCGAATACAGTTGTGTTTTTAACCAAACATACTAAGCTTATTTTTTTAAAAACTATTATTTATTAGGCTTTTAACGTAATAAACGTATATTTTTGATCTTTCATGTTTAATCATTAAAATTTAATTATTTACAATAAATAGCTCATTATATAATTACCGTACAGTATTGAATAAGCGTACAGAAAGCAAATAAATGATACTACAAATTTATGAATTTTTTAACTTACATTATGAACGAGTACTCGGAAAAAAAGAAACTCATTCTTTGAGTACGCTTTGTTTTGGTAGAAGAAATTCTACTAAACAACTAATGGCAACGGATCCGGGAGACGCTACATGTAACGATACCAAAAACGAAATAAGATCCGGTCGTAATGAAACTTAATGCGTACACAACGTCTTAATGTTTCGATAAGTGATAAATCATCAATGATGACCCAAACATTACAAAATTGGATGAATGATAGAGAGTAGAACGCGGTAATGATAGAGTGTAAAATATAATGCTCAGAGAAAATACAACGCCAAAGATTTTTTTATATTTTTTACAAACGATTTCTATCGTTCGTATTTTATTTACCCTTATTTCGCAATTAGTGGAAAATCTAGATTTAGTTGAAGACGTACGTAATTGCATGATTGCATGCACATTAAAGATGCACTAAAGATTAGAGTATTCAAGCTATAAGACGCTCAATGGGCCAAAATACGCACACACAGTGAAGATATCGATAAGTTTTTGTTTGCCTCAAAAGTTAGTCGAGAAAAGCAAAAATAAAAGTTTCTAACGATTGAAATTAACGAGTGTGTGACACCCCGAGCATCGCAATGACTACAATAGCAACTAATAGCTCTCTCCCTCTCTCCCTCCATCTCTCTCTTCTCTCTTTCTTTACCCATAGATGCGCTATTGATGATATAAGTTTTTGTGAGCGCAATGTATGACTAAAAGAATGCAATCTAATGTGTGAGCATCGATAGCTGAAGTGGAAAGTTTGCTGCAAATAAGAGATTGAATGAGTGACGCTCTGATTCACATTGCGTTGGGTGATCGATAGCAAAAAAACTCAATTGCGGTGAATTGAGACACACATTTGAATGATAAAACTTCTATCGAAAACAATAGCATTGTGTCACTTAATCAGAGCTTTTCGCGACTTCTTTTCTTAGTTTCGGTTCTCAATATTTGCCAATCGCGAGCACTGCGCTTTAATTAAACCATTAATGCATTGACTCCCTCTCCACACTTACTCACTCTCTCACATCTCTATTTCTCAAAAGTATTTAATTTCATTAAAGCAAGATAAATCGTAAGTTTGAATAAATCTGAATGTTTTTTGAGTAAATTTGATTGAATTGCAAATAACTTCTTTAATTGACATCAATAGTGAAGAGCTTCAAAAAAAAAAGTTTTAAATTGAATTGAATTTATTTTCTTTTTTAATCGAATTATTTTCTAACATAATGATTTTTGCCATTTCGTCTGCTAAGCTAAGGTTAAAATATAATAAATAAATAATTTAAATACATTTACATTTATATTAAACAAATTTACTCGTATCGCAAGTTTTTCATAGTAATAATAACAATAATTTTCAATACCGTATGATTTAAGATAGCATTCCGTTTTTCGCTTATAAAAATAAATCAATATTAATGCACAGCAGCGTAAAAGCTGAAAAAAATATGATATAAATTGCGACATAAAAAATATGTTACCATACTGTGTATCT
The DNA here is from genome assembly GCA_034700185.1 of Phthiracarus laevigatus. Classification (NCBI taxonomy): domain Eukaryota; kingdom Metazoa; phylum Arthropoda; class Arachnida; order Sarcoptiformes; family Phthiracaridae; genus Phthiracarus; species Phthiracarus laevigatus. The sequence continues at coordinate 5,894 of JAQIXJ010000619.1, forward strand.
TTTACACGAAAAGAATAAAAAGAATACTGCCAATGGTATACGGTATGACCACAAACAATAATCTGATATTGTCGGCGGATATTATTTTTGATATCCAACGTAAAAATGTAAGTATTAATGCGAACTATAATTACAATAAATATAGATACTGTTTCCCACACAGCATATTACTCCTGAAACATAATACCGATCATGAGCTAAAAGTATTCTTTAAAAACTTAATGCATTTTTTTAAAAAACTTTTGATAAAAAAACAATTGTTTTTAAAGGTAAATTTATATTTTAATTAATAATTTACTAGTAAACTAACAAATTAAGTTTGAAATAAACCTAAACTATCTATTAAAAATAGTAAACTCAACATATTTATAACCCACGTCCAACGTTTAAGCTTACGTTTTCGAGCATTTAAAAAGCTGAATCTCTAAGCTTAGACTAAGTAACTTAAGTTTAAGCGCAGCATAAGCAACCTTATGTTTTTTGCTTACTTTATAAGGTAAAGAATATTGAAAGAGGTTTTGAGCTTAAAAATAAATAATAACAAATATGCCTTTTATTAGATCTTAAAGTGTTACCAAAAATATTTAAAGCACTAGGCTAAAAAAATTATAGATAATAATTTTTAGCAATAAGAACATTTTTCTTATGATAGATTTCTTTTATACAGTATAATGGAACCGAAAAGATTTTTATTTTTATCATACTTTCGCGAAGAGAAGTTTTGACTATATCTGTTTGCTCGTCTGTCAGTCTGTGTTTTATTAGACCTTTCTGTAAAGTAGTGGGTTAACGATTAGTGCTTTCCCCAATTTTAATATGTAAGCAATGACATAAATTTGGTTCAATTCCAGATTGTGAGTATATCAAACTTTAGTTGGAGTTACATACGCGTTTTCCACGTGCAGTTTTCACATAGCTTATTTGTGAAAACATCTATGCATGGATGGACAGGAACAAAGATAGCAGTGGGTTCCGTGTCCACTTTAAACTGTGACCATACGTTTAAAGTACTTTTTAAGCCTTTCTCCAAAAAATTTTGGATAAAATTTAGTGAATTTTAGTAGTATTAATAATTTTTATTCTCATATACCCTGAAATGCAATTATTTACAGCGGTTTCAGAATGTACTCGAACTGATTCTCATGAAATGTACATTCTGAAACCGCTGTATAGGAGTTGAGTGAAAATCTTTAAAATATAAATAAATATTTTAACCGTTTTTAATCAATATTATATCCATTATTTTGGCTTAATAATGTATTATATCCAATAGTTTTTGTATATAAAATAAAATATTTTCATGAATTTAGTTATCAATAATAAACGTATAAAAATTAGTAAAATTAACTTTTTATAAATCATTATTTTAATTGTCTGAAGTACAATTATATATTCAATATTTTGTCTTTTAAATCAATTTTTTAATGAATATTTTAACCTAAAAAATAAAAATAAAATATTTTCCGGTCTTTAGTAATTTTTAACGATTTGACTCTATATGAGTACAGTACTTTTTTTAATAATTTTTAAAATCTTTTTAATAAAGAACGAACATTCAAAATGTTTACGTTGATTTTAATATTGATTTACGGTAGTTCAATAGACTAAACAAAATTATGAGAATAAGAATTTATTATCACTCACTTGTCTTTAAAAAATTCTATTATTTCCTATTATTGTAATTTTGTTTTTTTTTAGCAAAAAATTTTTTTCTTATTTTAAATTCACTACTATAACCAGTGCTTTAGTGAGTGTTTTTTAAAATTAGAATCAGTTTGTGTTCATGTTTCGAACAGTAAACAACAAAACTGCTGTTTGAGTTCACACTAATACTGAAATAAATAAGCGAGTGTTACCACTGTAGTTATGTGAGTTAAGGCCATATTGGCTGTTCATTATACCACAGAAAATCCCAATTTTTTGCAAAAAAGGCCTCCTATCAAGTTATTTTTTACCATAAAAAGCCGATCCTTTCGACTCCTTTTATTAATAAAGTATCTAAAATCCTGTAATTAATATAAATGTGCCCACAGACAGACATTCAAAGGGAGCTAAAAATGTTTTATACGAAAAATTCTTTGTAACTATTATTTTTTACTAGTAAAAAATTATACTACTTGCTACTAATAGGAATATTTTAATCACAGAAAAAGTTCAATAAATTTAAAATCCACAGCGACTCCAGAGTTTAAGCCAGAGGTTCCCAAACTATCGGTCGTGACCCAAAACAAGGCCGTAGAATTATAAATTTTGGTCACAGCCTTTTTTAAAATTGACATTAATTATGAATCGCATCATAAATTTTGACAATTGAAAAACAAACCTATTATGACATCTCAACTACTACTTCATTCAATTATGTGCTAAAATGTAAACACATCATTCTGATTAATTTTAAAAACAAAAGATTGAAATTATGCAGAAGAAATGTTTTCAAAATTTTGGGTAACGTAAAGAAAAAGTTTGAAAACCACTGGTTTAAGCGATAAACAATTTTTATAGTCTATGATTACTGAAGTCTACAGTATTAGCAATTTTCTCAAACATAAAATCGCATTTTTCAAAGAAACATAAATAAGACAACACCTGTAATCAGCGAAATGTATAAAAAGATAAACAAAAAATGGTTTTTAACAATAGGGCATTAAAGAATATTATTTTTAACTGAAAATAAAATAACATCATGCGATGCAAACGTTAATACAGTGGTTGTGCTGCGAAATTGCACTTTAGTACCAGATGTTGCCGCTCATATGTAAGCTAATCACGCTATAATAAGCAAAATAGTTTTAATAATCCGGTAGTAACGTAATTGCTATTATTTTTTTAAACGAAATTCTGTACACGCAATTTAACTGTTTTCTAAATCGTTAATTAGTAGGTTTATTAATGAAGTAAAGTGAATGTAATTAAGTTTTTCTATTACAAAAGTATTCGGATATTTTTTGTAAACTAAAATTTCTCTACTAAAGTGTTGGTGTCGTTAAGCTAATAACTTGTTATTATTATTTCCTTAATGAATAATTTTTGAATACTTAATGAAGTAATAGTTGTTAGTAATTCAATAACAATCGCTAACTCATAAAGTCGAGTGTATGACATTCTATATATTTCATACGAAAAACCAAATATCTTTTCTTATTTTTAAAAATTACATTAAACGTACGATATTCCACTCGGAGAATGGTTTATCTCTGGATCAACTTTGCTTTTTACATAATTCAAAATTCATATAAGCTCACAATAGATATGCGGCAAATGGGTTTCTAAAACTAATAGCGCAAAGTGAATGTAGCAAAAAAAATTAAATTTTTTTCTTTTATTGCATAACTTACTATCCGAATTTTTTTTAGAATCCTGCACTGAATTTTATTATTTTTACTATAATACATTAACTCAACTCCAAATATGGCTATACATATATTTTATTTTAAAAAATACAAAAAATTTGAATACAATGCAAATGCTATGCCACTGTTCATATAATATTAACTCTTGATTTAATATTACTATTTACTGGTTGAAGTTTATTTTAATACAAATAAGTCTTGAATACATTACAGCGTTAGATTACTTTAAATACAAAACAAAACGGAGGCCTATAAGTCCCATTAATTTGAATATTAGATTTGATTGAGTGTACATAAATTTGAATTTTATATAAAGTTAACGTTTTTGAGAAACTTTAAGATAGTTAAGTACATTTATAGTTCAAATTTTCGTTTATGATTTGCTCTCATTTTAATTGTTTTTGAATCAGGAAAACGAATTATTCAAATGTTGCTCAAAACAAATTTGTAAAAATCAGAATTAATCTAAATAGCTTCTTTCAAATATGAATAACGAATAGCTATTAATGAAATTTTTGAGCATTAATCTAGAACTACATTAATAGAATTTTTGAGCCTCGAGTGACTTTTACTTACATACATTAATCTGCACTTTAAGTTTAAAAATATTCAAGCCTATAAATTATGAGTTTTGTCTAAATTTCAAAAATAATATAAAAATTGTCAGAAATAAACTTAAAGTTTTAATTTTATTATATATCTTTTATATTAAAATTAACAAAACAAAAATCGTAACAAATTTCATTATCGTAATCAACCTCAAGGCTAATCCATAGCTCACAGTTAACATATGCTTATACGCCATTTATGATACATATTTATTAATTAAAATTTATTTATTTCCTGTAATTAACACGAAAAGATACACATAACACTATTAACAGCAAATATTCGAATCACAAACGCTTTGATTATACCCATTCGAATAATAATGGATATAGAACTTATAATATTTTTGTTTTAGAATTTATAGTACGTTAACAGGACTTATTAACCTTCCCTATAATAATTAATATATTCATGTAAAAATATAGTAATTTTATGCACAATACAGCGAAATTACAGAGCGAAATGCTATTTCCAGTGATATGCATAAAAAATGTTTTTTTTCCTTTTATCAACTTCTATTTATACATATATAATATTTTTATTTTGTTTTCCTGGAGAAAAAAATTCTCTTACGACATAAGAAACCATATATATATATATATATATTTCTCGGTAATAATTCATTTTTCCCGTTACTCTCTTCCTACAACGATATCTATTTCTATGCCAATGTTACGCGCAACAAGACTCAATTTTTTAATATATTTTAGTAAATATTAGTCCACATTTATATAGAGCATAAAATTCGATACACTTATCGCGCGGGCATTATTGAATAAAAAGAGTATATTTTGTCGCAGCAATAGACGTGTGCGTGCAATAAAATTTGCTAACATTAACGGCGGTTCATAGACGCGATTTAACATTAATAATATTACGGGTTACTGTTTTAATATAGTATATGCGTATATATAAATACAAAATATAATGATAAATTTAGACGCACGTCGCTTCGGTGACAGTTTCATTTGTTTGACATTTAATTACGCCGTTTGTGTCGCACTCAACTACTGTATCCGCCAGTCGTTTCTTGCGCTGCCTATTTCTGCGTCGCTTCGATTTGTTCGCTCTTTTCGCGTTTTTCCTGTAGCTTGTGATGACCAACGCCACGAACACTACGATATATATGAACACCACCACCTAGAATATGGTAGAATATGAATGATAACGCTTATTTGGTGCGCGTTCATAAAGTAATCATTCGTTGGAAGTTAGCAAAGTAGTTGTAGATTTTTTTTGGTAAGATTTTATCTGAGTTGAAAATTTAAAAATTTGAAAAATAATTTCAATCGGATTTAAACAGCTACCAATTTTTTGGCATAAACATTAATTATGTTTTATGTTTTACGGCTAATCTCTTCGCTGGAAATCAAATTAAGCTTAATTTTATGACACACTTCATCCTGTTTTGTTGATAACGTTTACTCTAACTTTTAATTTAGTTTTTAGCGTAACTTCGAAACAAACAAATAAACTGAGAATCCACAGAATACACTAAAACAGATTATGAATTTAATTTTTTTAAAAAAACATTTAGATAACAATATACACAAATACTAGGCCTCTAGACTCATCTCATCCATCAGAATAATGTAACGTAAATTTAATTAAAGTTAAAACAAAACATATAACACTAACATTTATTAAAGTCTATTCCTGGAAAGTTTGTTAATCAAATTATTGCAGGAAAAGTTGATGCTTGCATATATAATTAATATCAGAAAATATATAATTTCGCTTATTCTGGAGTCTAATGCGTGATAATTATATAAATATTTAACAAAAACGACAAAATATCCATAAGTGATGCTTGAGTTTCATAAGCGCATTTCGCACCAACATTTCAAACAGATTCCGTATTATTCCGTATTTATATATACGATTACTTTTTAAAATTAGAAACAGTTTATTCATATTATGCAAAAGAGTAATTCATTTGGTTTGCGTGAATAAGCAAAAGATAAAAATTTAATGAAATGAAATGAAATCGTTTTTGAAAGTTTTGCACGTTTCACTGATTTACTTTTCCATTCGGTTTACAATCGGAAAGTTTTAGATTTTTTTACGCTTACGAGAAAAAAATTGATAAAAAACTAAACTAAAGTGTATCTAACGATAAGCTAATACCTCTTAATGTCTCACTTTTTTTCAGCCATAAAATTTGTAATAAATGCATTGTTTTGCGCGTAATGAGATATAGTTTCGCCATTTTTGGCGTAACGCACACACACCGCGAAAAAAAAGTGAAATGTTAGCGAAATAGTCGATTTATCACCTGAAAAATTATGCGTTCATGTGACTAAATATATGGCTACTCGTAAATAAAGAAATGTTTTATCTGCGGATGAAATATTAGTACTTAAGAGAATAGAACTTTAATAACATTTATTATTTTTTGTTCGTAAATTGCATTTTATTTTATAAAATAGAAAAGTTTTTCAACGTTATAAGTGTGAGCGACTAAATATACTGTATTTCGTACTCGTAAATAAAACATATTGCCTCGGAATATTGAATGTATGTGTAAGTGTGTGCACTGTAAGAAAAGTATTATTTATTGGAGTGCTCGTGATATGTGATTAATGCAGCGCTAGAGTCCATCATAAATGCTTTTATATATAGAATCTTTTTATCACTTATTTCTTAAATTTCTTATTACATAAATTGATTATTTGATTACGGAAAATTGAGCCTTCCAGAGGTTCTCAAGTAAATTCTAATATGATGCATAACAATTATGATCACGAGGTAATGTATAAAATTGAAGTGCGCAACAGTTATTTAATAAAATCATTAAAATTGAAATCAAAATACCACATATAATGTTTATTAATTTTTGGATTTTTATGGTTTGATATCCAAATATTTTAAATGATTGTTACTGTTCCAATTATAATATTTATGTGGGTTTTTATGGAGAAAAAATAAGATACTACTTTCTACTTTTCTATTTATCGAATTCATTTAAAATTGACAAAATTCCACTATTATTATTAATTTTTCAAATTTTTCAAATTTTATAATTTGCTAATTTAAAAACGAAATTTATTTTTTATATGTTAAATTGAAATTATTTTCTTGCTTGAATTGAAATAAAACTATAATCTTATATGACTAGTCTCTATTTTTACTTAATAAGAACTAAATTATATCTGAAAACGAAAAAAACTTAAGCACTCTAATAACTTTTTCGTAAATTGCATTTTATTTTACAAAATATAGAGTTAGTGAAGTTAAGTGATTTACGTTAGATATGGGTATTCTGGATTTAGAATTAGCTTTAGATTTCAATTTTTAAAATTGCGTTTTAACTCAATTTAATGTTTAGTAAAGCCATGTTGCGTGAAGTTTCTGCATAGCAAACGATGTTATGCACATCACTTTATTAGTTGCTTTATTTAAATAAATGTACCATAAAATAAGTTTTAGGATTTAATTTAATTCTATGGTGATTTTTAAAATTGCCAAAACACTCTAAGTATTACGCATTTAGGTATTATATGCGCTATAATTTAGATTTTTATTTATTTTAAATTTAGTTAATTTAGTTAAAATTATATCGTTGGATCTTAAAGCTGATTGGTTCACATTTTTTAACTGTACTCAGACTATCTTAAAATTTTGCATATACGGTTCGGTTCGAGCCATTACAAAGTCGATTTCAAAACCGCATAATGAAAATTATTAATTCGTTAAATAAGATTTTAATAAAGTTTTTTTAAATGAAATTAATTTATAAACTTTTACGAGGATTTCTGTGGATTTTACCAGCAAAACAATTCGTATAATTAGCCTTTAGTTTTTTTGGTTCAGTTTTTTGCCAAGTTTTAAGCGTATTGATCGGTACGAGAGAAATAATGAGGAAAAACGGTAAGACATTTTCTGATAATTCAATTAGTTTTGATATACACAAATATTTTATTACGGTTAGAAATTTTTTAAACTTTGCAATGGCCTTAAAAATTTGTTACGGTTCGTTACCTCTTTACCTAAAGTTTGCAGTAAGAAATGAAGCGTAACATTCAACTTAGTATTAACTCAAGAATGCAAAATATTTAATAAATTTTGGAATGTATTGCAACGTTATATAGTTTTTTATTACATGTTTTTATCCAATACACGCATTGAAATGAAAAAATTCAGTATTGTCTCGTCAGTCAGTGTTTCTCACTTAAAATAATTTTTCCATTTTACGATTATTGTCTTGAAAATCGCAATGAAATCAGAATTTATTAAGTTTCTAAAACAAGGTCGTAGAAAGTGGTTTGGAATATTGAGAAAATATCGCGACAATGAATTATAGCCAATCAACTTAATACATTTAAATGAACAGCTAGAATAGTATTTGATAAAAAAAGATGTGATACTAAATAGTTAGTATTTTATTCTAAGTAGGCTTTTAGCATGTTTTATAGATAAAAACAATCGCCTAAATGTTATTCCATCAGAAATAATATTTACATTTATATAAAGTTAAAAGCAAACCGTTAGTAAAGTCGTATAAAAGTATTTAAAATGTTTGCCTTAATCTAAAGTTTTTACATTGGGATAATGTAATAAAAAAGAATCAGAAATAAAAATACGTTTACTTATGCCACACTTACAGTCACATATATGATAGCGTCTGACGATTGAGCCGAAAATAAGACTCGAACTGTTTGTCCATCTCCCGCATCCACTTGGGACACATCGTAACGCAATCCCAGAGGCAAAAGTCGGCATAAAAGTGATGAAGCTCTGCAACATAGCGTAATAATAAAAAACAAAATATAAAGATAGTGCAATGAGTTAATGGATTGCTAGACAATATCATCGCGATTGATAGCATCGATCTTTATTGTATACCAATATGCTTTTATTTTTATTGTTACGAACAAAATCCTTTTATAAAAATTATCGATCAATATATAATGCAGAATATTTGATTAGATGTTGTTAGGGATCACTAAATTAATTCATAAATATCTTGCAACATGTTTTTGAACTAAATTCTTAGTGTAACTTTCTAAAATAAATAAACATTTTTAAGCATTTAACTTTACATTTGAATATAAGGAATTTATGTGTATAGTTAATTAATAAACCAATTTTGTTATATCAATATAAAAAATCAATTGTTTCTGAATCTATAATTGGTAAACTCATACTGCATTTAAACTTTCTTTTAAATAAATGGGATCTTAAAATTATGCTTCAATTATAATTTTCAAAAAATTCTTTTTAAATTTATTAAATCTTTCGATTTTTGGAATAAAATTATTTTTACTATTCATCAGAAAATAAATAATTGATATAAAACCTAAGTCATCTAAACTTTCACCTTTAAAAATTCTGAAATAGTGTTTTTATAATTTGTCGTCAAAAGTATAAATTTATTTCGCTCGAAAACTTCTTAAACAAACTTTACTTTTAAATTCTAATAGAGATCACTTTAGACTCAACATTTTCTCTGTAAAATAATATACCAAAGTATAGTAATCGATTTTAAACCGACACAAAATTTAATTTTTTTTATATTTCTGTTTATTTTTCATTGCACTTCAAATGTTTTTTGAGTAGCCTTTAGGGGTTTCATTATTTTAGCACTACATGTACTGTTACCGAAAATATTAAATTTTCGCTGTCGTATATATATAGAACGTTGCTTCTCTTATTCTTACTTTCTGACACATCCATCGTTCACAAAACATATTGGGAAAAGAGATCTCTTTTGTTATGGTAATACAATAAGATTGAAATGTTATGAAAAAACAACGCCGAACACACAGAACCACATCTTCAAACATATTCAAATTCACTTTCAATTTCTTATAGCATTTCATAGAGCGTTTGCGAAGTAAAAAAAATAAATTAAAACGAAGTTAAAAATAAATTTGATAAAATATCAATGCCTCAAACTATAATGTAGCCGTAATAGATTTTCTTCGACGACAAACCTAGTTATTATACTTTATAATAATGGAAGATTTAAGTTACTTTTATAAATCCTTTCGTTAGTAATTGCTTACAATTTCGTTCAAACCGTGTTCATATAATTTTTATTTGACATTTTGAGCATCTTTAAAAAAACGTAAATATCTCTGTTCTGTTAACAATGGGCACGAACTCATCGTAAAAATAAACTTTTATTTTTTATTCGATTTAGTCACCTCTGAAAGCGGTGTAGATTCCGTGTAATTCACAATATATAATTATTTAAGTGCTAAGTTTAAATGTTTCCAAAAATAGTAAAGAAAATAGTTTAAATTTCTCCTAAATCATTAATTTGATTATATTTACTAGAATACTCTGCGAATGCTGTTACGAGAATATCGGTAATGTTCTGTAAGTAACATAAAAATAATTTATCAAATGGATGACATTTGAATTTAAAATGTAAATTCCATTATCATCTGAACTAGATATTAATAATTTTCCAAAACTTTTAAACTTGAAAACCCTGAACAAAACAAGCTTTTTATAAATTATTTTAAGTCAGAAGAAGAAATTTAGTATCGATTAAGAACGCCAACTATTTATTTATTCTTAATTAATTGATGTATTTTAATTGCGCTTCGGATCGGAGAGTGCGAACATGTCTTATCTGGTTTGAATGACAGATTGTAGACATAAGCAAAACAAACCAATCCCTAACACTTAAAGAATTTTTTTCTCAGAAAAATACCGATAGGTATACATAATGAATCAGAGTAAAATGCACGATTTTAATCCAATAGAAAAAAATAACAAAAAGTCTTTTTTACTTTAATTAAATAGTCGTATTAAATAGGAAACAGAACACGCAACCATTTAGATTTAGAACAATTTATTAAAAGTTCTGAAAACATGCGTATTCTTTTCTCTGATACATTTTCCCTAACCTTTTTTGAGAAAAAATATTTCAATTAAAAAACATGAACAAATGCAAATGAGTTTGGCGTTATCTCTTCGCTTCGGATGATGCGATTAAGCATAAAAAATAAATAGATATATAAAAAACCTTATTAAAATCAAGATTACCTCGGAGAGCTTGCACCGCAATCAATTTTCTCGGATGGTGGCAGAGACTCCAAAAGAGGCATATCGATTTAATTAATTAATTTTGTTTACCACAAAAAAAGTTCCATATTATTAACCAAACGAAATAAAAAACAAAACTGGCAACAAAACTATTTAATTTGATCGCCGCGTCAAACGTTGGATGAAAGAAAAATGTGGAAACTTATCTCTACGTGACAATGAATACTTGATGAGGTTAATAATTTATGCTATCGTAGTGATGCACAGTAACTTTCTAATGAAAAAAACTTAACAAACTAGAAACAGTTTCGCCGCGATATACGTTCAGTACGAGAAAGAAAGAAAAACTGCGTGATTCTCCTCAATGGCAGCTTCAAACCGAATATATACGGATCTGAACCGAATGGTTTAGCGGTATACATCGCGCAGGACTTTCTACTCTAAAATTGTGTGGCAAATAAAATGTACTGTATATAGCGAGACAAGTGTAGAGTATACAGATAGTACAGTATAACAGCTATCATGTCAATGCTTGAGGCAAACAATATAGTGGTCGACAAAACATCAAAACTAATCGAAAAAAATTGTTAACTTAAGGCTTATTGATAAATGTAATATAAATTTCGTTTATATTTACGCTGTGAGCGAGCTATGAGAATATTAATTGTGTGCGCTTTTGTAAACCCAAAATGACAAATACCAATAAAAATAAAACAAGAACGACAGCAGAACTTTTTAAATTAATAAGTTCGGTACATATGGATTTTTAAAACTTAAATCAATAAAAAAATTAATTTAAAAGTTTTTGCTTGATTTAATAACAAAATTGAATCGTACTATAGTTTAATTCATTTGGCAAACGCAGACAACCCAGACAGACATTGTCGAATATATCAGCTCGAATTTTTCTATTAAAACTGGGCTAAAAATACTTTATCTAAAATTAATTTGTATTAAAAATAGTATTTATTATTTTTATAAACAATCCTACACATTGACTCGAGATATTGTTATATAAAGAATAAATTTCAATTAAAGGTAAATTTTATTGTGTATAAATGTATTTTCGTTAGTGTTTACGCAGCAATTGTGAAAATGAAAGGAAACCAAAATTAAGTTTTCTATTCCATGGCACTTGAATGAGTCGAACAAATTTGTTTGTATTTACGTTTGCACTTCAGAAATAAATGAACAAAAATAAAAATACTTTTACATAACGATTATTTTTCTTTAACAGCGAAAACATTATTATTTCCAAGTCTATATTAGCCGATTTAATGCCAACTACAGGGTAATAATATATATATATACTCCTGGAAAAGTAAAAGCTAATCAAATAGAGTTATCTTATTAACTTGAAACAAGAAAATCGGTTCAATCGTGCAGAAGGTCTCATCTCTCTCTCTCTCTCTCTCTCTCTCTCTCTCTCTCTCTCGCAGCAATAAAAGATAAATGATTTGGATTCCAATTCGTTTTCTCTTTACGCTTACTTTAAGGTGAATGCTTTTAAATTATTGAACATCAATGCGGTATTATATGACAAGAAATACTAGATGAACATTACTGTTACACATTGCGCAACATTGTGCGTTATAATTTCACAAATATTTCGGTTTGCCTTCAAAAATGTAATGTTTTCAAACTTTTTCACATTTTCAAACACATTGGATTATAATTATTTTATTTCAACAGCACTCACATATGATTTGGATTAAGATAAATAGATTTAAGCGAATAATTTCATCATCATTGCAACTTTTTCATCAAAATCTTATCGGATAATAGTCATTGACTCCATTACATATGTACATATTATATGACCATTTAAATCAAGGTTGCATTTATCGGACTATAATACCAACTATTTAGAACGGTCTGTAGCGTAGCTCTGCGTAAAATAAGTATCAAAGTTTAATTTGTTGATTTTACACAGAGTACGCTACGCTTCAGATCGATCAGTATAATTGGTATGGAATGGTAAACGCAACACGTATTCTAGAGTATTCCAAAGATGTTGATAACTGAGTAAAGTGTTGCATACGGTCACAAATCTTTACAATTTTTTATGATCCCTAATTATAAGTGAAGCATTGATTGCATTTAAAATTCTTACTGTTTAAATCTTGTTTTTAGCTTACTTTCTCAGAAAGAAGGCGATCTTATGCCTTTGAGAATGTCTGTCTGTCCGAACTAACTCGATCAATGATTTTAGCACGAATTATTATATTTGTTAATTTTAGAAAATTAGAAAACTATAGACTAAATATTAATTCAAGAACTAATAAAATAAACTTATTAGTTTAGATTAAACTATAAGTAAGTATGTGTGAAATTAGTCACTTATGGCATATTGAATATTTGTCATTATTTTATCTGTTTGTCCGTATGCCGTATCCGCGGTCTCCCTGTTTAAGTTATTCTACCAAATTCCCCAACCCATCCGTAATTCTTTCCCAAACGATTCCTAACCCGAAATTTTCTCAAATAACAAACTGTTTACCAAACAATATGACATCATTTGTGTGTTCCACTTTTGTTTTATAATGGAATTCAAATAGTGACTGAAATTTTATAATTTAAATAATCCATTACAGTGTCATTAACCACTCTCAAAATTAGTAATACCGTTTCATTTAATAACACATAAAAAACCTGCTTGTTTCTCCTATTTCGTACACTTTCTATTGTGTTATATTTTCTTATACTATACTCATATATAAAGCATAAGTTATGTTTTTTCAATGCCTTAAGTTTATGAAAACACGATTAAGTCAAGCGCGTTTTCTAGCCTTTCTCTCTCTTTCAAGCAGAACGAATACAAGCGTGTATTAGTTGTAACACTTTGTTTATAAAAATTTAACAATGGAAGAAATTAATACTAATCGTGGAAATAAATTCATTGTTTACAACAAATATTTATTTAGAATGGACAAACATTGCGCTTCCAAGAGTTATTACATTTATATGTATTTTAAAATAAAATTAAGATTATAAATAATTGTGTATTTTTTAGATGTAGAACCGTTAGCTGCTAAAGCAGAATAAAGGTTGAGTTTGGCATAATTTCAGACGACTTTAAATCAAATTTACACTCTCATGAACCTGATGGACTCGATATCGCTAAACTAAAAGTTAAAGAAAAATATAAAGAAGCCGTCAAAAGAAACCCAACAAAATCTATACTAAATGTTAGATCTTAAGTTAATTTAATTGTAATTTTCAATTAAGAAGCTAAGCTTTGTGGCGTGGAGTATGTGTGTTGTGTATGTGTGTAGTGTATGTGTGTAGTGTATGTGTGTTGTGTATGTGTGTTGTGTATGTATGTATGATGTGACGTGTGTTTTGTGGCGTGGAGTATTGTGTTGTGTATGCAGTGTGTGGTGTGGAGTTAATCACTTAAATATTTTATATTCAGAATATCAATAAAGTTAAGAGCCAAGTGTTAAATGTAAACTTTACATAAAGTTGCACAAAATCAGATATAGATTTTGCGTTGCCATCAGTGTCTGAGTTTGAGCGTACCATGCATAGAGCTCGATAAGAAATTATTCCGAAAATGCCAAGAAACAGAACCGACATAATAATAGAAAATCAATGGCCACAGACATTGGATGGTAAAAGATTTGTTATATGTCAAAGTGGTGATAACGATAAGATGTTTATATTTGGTACAGTGACGTTTTTCGTTACATATGCGCAGCTGATATAGTCTATATGAACGGAAAATTTAAAGTTTCACCTTCAATATTTTCTGAACTTTATTGTGTACACTGTTTTATAATGAGTAAAGTGGTTGCACCTTTAATGGCTTTGCTTCCAGATAAAACAGAAGCAACATATTATAGACTGTCAACTAATATTAAACAACAGGCTCAGTCACTCAATTTAGTATTTAATCCACAAGTAATTCAATAAGACTTTGAAACAGCTATGATGAACGCTCTACGAAACTCATTTCCTACAGCTGCTATTAGAGGTTGTTTTTTTATTTCACTCAATGCATATGGAGAAAGTCACAAGAGGTTGGGTTAACTGTTCCTTATAGAGACAACGAAAATGTATGCAAATTTGTAAGATGATTAGCCGCAGTGCCTCTTCTTAGAAACGCCGATTTAGACGACGCATTCAATGTCATTGAACAAAATGTCCCAAATATAAATGGTTGTGCACAGCTATTAGATAACTTTGTTGAAACTTGGTTTGATGATTTATACGCAAGATTCGACAGAACAATTTGGAAACATTTTGAAAACTACGGAATGCGAACTAATAATCATTTGGAAGGTTTTCATAACAAAATAAACATTGCAGTTGGCAAAATTCATCCATATGTTTATGAATTAATTATTGTTTTGCAAAAATATCAACAAAATACAGAAAATGATTTGCAATAAATAAGAAATGGTCATCCAGTTAAACTACCAAAAAATCAAAGAATTAACGCGTTTAAAGAACAATTAATTAATAATGAAAAACACCAATCGAGTGCTTAGACGCTGCTGGTTACACTTTAAAACTTCATGAATAGTTTTAACACTTATACTCCACGCCACAAAACACTCCACGCTCACAATACTCGACACATACTACACACCACACACACAACACGCATTCTCAACGCCACACAAAACCCGACACATACATCAGACTATATTTACACACACACTCCACGCTACTCAACACACGTCACACAACACTAGACACGTACGTCACGCTATATACACACACCACAAACTCCATGCCACACAAAATTCATCACACGTCATACCATACACGTAAACACAACACATTTACTCCACGCCATACAACTCACACTCATAGCACACACACACGCACAAACATGATATACTATACAGTGATACTCCACGCCACACATATCCAATAATTTAATTTTTAAATCAAATTAATTTTAGTTTTTATTTATAAAAATTATAAAAAATTAATGAAGTCTCTTAATATGTTTTTTCAGACTATTATTCCAAGAAAATGACATTAAACAAACTAAACACGTAAAAATTTGCATGCAGTTACTG
The DNA here is from genome assembly GCA_034700185.1 of Phthiracarus laevigatus. Taxonomy (NCBI): domain Eukaryota; kingdom Metazoa; phylum Arthropoda; class Arachnida; order Sarcoptiformes; family Phthiracaridae; genus Phthiracarus; species Phthiracarus laevigatus. Next base: position 21,885 of record JAQIXJ010000619.1, read on the forward strand.
TGCTTTACCTGTTTGTGTTGATTTAAATCTGTTTTACGTTGAAATAGCTCACAACAATCATCACAAGTAATTGGATATACTTGATGAAATTTTAAATGAATCCATACTTGAGTAAATTTTATTCATAGAGTGCAACCATAATCATTTTCATTGAGTCTCTCTGTGCCTTTTAAAATTTTTCTTGTTAAGAATTTTTGCCTTACATTTTTCCACATCACATACGTAATAATTTGCTACTCTGTTAGGTATCTGAGTTATAGCTGTTAATTGTGGTTGTTGTTGTTGTAATTGTTGCTGTTCAATATTTATTTCTTGAGGTTCTTGAATTTCTGCTAATAGCGTTCGTTGTTGTGTTGTTTTCTTAATTTCAATAATTTTTGAGCAGCAGTTTAATAAATATTCACGATGAACCCAAGTATTTTTCAAAAGAATTTTATAATAGTCAGTGTCTAATAATATAATTAATTATTAATGAATTATACTTATAACACTGCAGTGTCTGGCATTAGACATAAAATTACACTGAAATTGTGTTTAAAATTATGTTGTATTAAAATAATTATTTAAAATGTTTAAAATGTGCTCAAACAACAAAAATAAAAGTTTTTCATTATATGTATAACTTAATTACACACCTTTGTCGAAATCTAAAATTTGTTCTACTTCAACGTGTATCATTCTTTATATTCTTCATCACATTCTTTAAATTTCGGAAATTCTGGTTTGGGGATGTTAATCATTCGATGAAATTGGTTAACAAGTTTTTTGCATCCAATTAGGTCAACAATAAGGTTTTGCGTCGATTCCTATTTTACCAAATATTCGAGTTTCGAATCTTAAAAATTAAATAAAAATTGCAAAATAATATAACAGACAGTGGATATATTCCAAAAAGTTTTACAAAATTTTTACTATTGTAATCAATGATTTTTTCTATAGTATGGACATCAAAGTCCAAATCCAATCCGTACATTTCCGTAGACATTCGAAAACGAAGAATCACTGCCAGACCTACCGGTACCAGATCTAAATTATTACACGTTTTTAACTTGGATTAAACTATAACAAATACACGTGTTTTTATGTTACACATAACATAAATAACGTTTGATTATATTCTAACCTAAGATTATATTTTTTCGCTCTCATGTCAGAAGCTTTCATGTCGAGCGCTTTCAAAATTTTCGCTTTAATGACACTGATGTTTTCGCTCTCTTGTCAGTAGCTCTCGTGTCTTTCGCGTATGTGCGGAGAACCCCCTAAAATACGGTAATTGAATTATAAAAAATTGGATACATATTAGCTAATTATTAACTAAGCTATCGAATTACGAGAGCGACAAATTAAAGTGACATAAAATCATACTTGTATTTTGTAAAATTTTCTTAAATTATATTTTTGATATACGAGTATTAAAATTTAGTATTTTATGAAACTAGGAACCCAGGAATTAAAACATTTTAAACTCTTTAAATCGCTCACAATAATAAGGAAATCGCTCACTCTCTAAACTCAGTTTATTGCTATCATAGTCCGTACAAAGTTTTAAATCGTTATATATTGCTTAATTGCTTTATTGTTGAATATAATAATATCGCACTTCGTTAACATGTAATTAATATAGACTCGTTTAATTAATAATTATCACACTTTCTCATGTAATTCAACAATGTTCTATAATGGTTAAAGTTTTTGTACAAAGTTTGTATATTGTTAGTTAACCTTTCGTAAAATTAGCTGTTTTAATATCGTAGTAGAACGTAACACGTGATGAAGAGAGGAGAAAGAGAGGGAGAGAGATCATTCTTTTAGTAAATAAGGATAAGGATGAATGAAATAGAATTGATTGTATCGAAATATGATAAAACAAATTGATTATTTATAAAATTAAAACTATTTAAATGTTATTCTTTTAATTGAAAATTATCATCATTTTAAATGATTTTGTTAGTTAAAATCTACCACAATATATATTTTACATATTTATTAAATGCTTTTCTTTGATTAACCAAATCATAATCCTATTGATGGGCGAGAAGTTTTAGATGAATACACACCCATCACCAAAATTAAGGCTTATATTGGATGATTTTGGGAACTCCGTCTAATTTTCGAGTCGACTCCTCATCACAGATCATTAAAAACTGTTATAATAAAATTGTTTCGACAATAATTTTATTTACTAATTCTTAAAATTTTGCATATAAAATTACATGTTTTATAAAACAAATATTGATATCATGTTACAGAAGTTTTATTGTCTAATGATTATAATAATTTTAATTATTCTAAACTTGTGGAAAGCATATGAAAGAATTGGTGTGATTTAAAGTTGAACTGTGCAACAGTTACAGTACAGCTAAAACTTTTATAAACTTATTCAGTGTACAACGTATTCTGGCATTGCTAACATCTGTCAACATCTGCTCGGTATGTGATCTGTGAATGCGAGAATGTGTGTGTATAAGCGTGAGAGGGATAGCTATAGAGATAGAGAGAGCGAGAGCTAGAGAGAGAGACGGGACTGACAGAAGGGAAGTAGAAAAGTACTGATAGAGCAGGTGAGGCCGGTTTTGGCAGATCCCACGATCCCTCTGTTATGCGAGCGGAAACCAAAATACGTTGTGAGGATACAAACGACTAACGAAATCTAGTATCACTTCAATATAAATAGTGTCACTAATAAGTTTGCGAAAAATGTGGCCATAAATGAAATGAAAATTTTATTTGTTTTAACAACTGCTTCTAAAATCAATGAAATGTAAACTATAATTGAAATATTATACTATTATATTATAGTTATGGTTGGAATGTGTACGCAATTATTTTTACGTTATTATTCATTTTATTAATGGTAATTGTTTTTCCGCAATAATGGAATAGTTATAAATAGTTATTTATTTAAACTTTAATTCAGTGTTGAATAAGTATATAAAAATGAATGGAAACATATCTCGAAATTTCAATAATCTGTCGTCACTATCGCATTATGGCAATAGTAGTGGTATACAAGTGATACCCAATTTGACGACTAGTTCGCCATCAAAACAGCCATTAATTGATATATCGAAAGCTACTAATATTAATTCTAGTCATAATCAAAGAACTGAGGGTGAAGTGAACGGAGTGACTGCCATTGATGGTGGTATTCGCGAAGTGCTGGCATCGCTGGCATTAATGTGTGTGCTCTCGCTTTTAATGGCATTTTTGGCATTATTTTTTCTTCAAAAAACTTGCCCTATTGTGTCATTAACCCATAATTCGAATTCAAGTCCAGAAACTGCTGATAAGGGCAGCAAAAATGTGAATCTCAGGGGTTTGACCAATACTAAGGACTACATCCGAATATTTCAGATTTCCGTGTCGTTGAGCACATTGACTATCACTTTAGATCTTTGTTGTTTATTTGTTTGTTGTATTCAGTTTTTATCGGCCGTTAAACTATTAAAAACTCCATTTGGTAATAATAGGTGAGAATATATATCTATAAATTGTTTATCCCTTTTTTAATAATTAGAATTTATTTTAAGACTAATTTTAGAACTAATGATTAAGATTCATAATTCGCAATAGAGTTACGCAATCATAACTAATCCTTTCAACTGACTAATTTAAAAAATATGTAACAAGTTTTTATTAAATTATTTAATTAAAATTGTTTTGCTTATATAAAAAATATTGATTTGAACGCGAGTTTTACTTATAAATTATTAATTTTCCAATAATTCAATGAATGGATTTGATTGATGGAACCGAGCAATTGGTTACTGAATTCTTATCGCTAACATTGTTTATTATTGAATAAACCCAAACCCAAACCGTGAAGCGTGCATAAATGATTTTTTGCGATTATGTCTAAGTTCAGATAACTCGAAAATACTTTTTAACTTTACTAATAAACTGATTTTGAAGAGTTGTTAGGTTAGGTGTTTCTATAGTAATCACTACTTTATTGAACAGTTTAATTTGGGTGACACTCTATAAGTGGTTATAGTTTAGAGACTAGAAATTCTTGGAATTCTTTTTCACTCGAACCAACAAACTTAGTGAACATATAAGAGCTTATGCTATGGTAAATAAACATTTCTAGTTACGAATCCATACACAGTTTACACCACTGAATAAACATACAAAGTTGAATCTCAAACTTTCGATTACCGTATAACTTTTAATAAAATTTTTTTTAATATCCTTACGACTTAGACGTAAAGAATTAAGAAAACATATTTTAATTTTTTACATAAATGCATTCCGTGAGATATTATTTTAAAGCGCTATATTTTATAATCAAGTAAAGATTTTGTCAATATTTTTATCAAAACAGCGAAATATAGAGATTATGAATCGATTTTTTCGGTAATAAATAGTATTAAATTCTATCTGTAAACCGTAAATTGTAATTCGGCAAAAATTTAATGAAATTAATTAATAAGTTTTTAGCTTGTTAAACAGTAGTTAGCTATAATCAATGTAATTAAATTACATAATTAATAATTTGTCAATGTTTTCTAGAATATGTTGATGATTAAAGGTGCCAATGGTTTGATTATTACCAAGCCAATACCAACCATAAATTTACGTTTTCAATCCAGACCAATCCAAACCATTTCAAAAAATAATTATGGAAACCAATCCAAACCAATAAAAAACCGTAAACCATTTTTAAACATTTTATTCCGTTTACATAATTTCAAGTTAATTTTTTAAATGCTTTATAATTAAAGTTTTATTTTAATGAAGATTTAACACAACCAATAAGTATTTCGACATTAGAAACTTCTTCATTATCACCTGTTGTTCTTAAAATTGAAAAATTATCAAAATTAGGAGATGCAGCCATTATTTTTTAAAAATATTTATACTATTTTTATGTAAATGGTTTAATGGTTTGAAAGTAGTTTTCTTGAATTTAATGTTTTCAAACCAATCCAAACCAGAATAAAAAAACCTAAACCAAACCAATTCAAACCGAAAACCAATGGCTAAAACCATTGGTTAACCATTACAAACCAAACCATTGGCACCTTTATTTAAAATCTTCTTTAGTTTGAATTTAATTATAATTCTAATTTTGCCATTTCTAGGATATCAGTGATTATTTTTGGATAAACATTTTATTTTCTTAGAATATTTGTGAGTGGATTCATTATGAACGTACTCCTAATAAAATAAAACAAAAAGAAGAAAGTCACAAACAATGTCTTACAAATAATAATTCAATTTTAATTGCAAAAAAGGATTCAAATGATCAAATAAAAATTTAAAACTTTTAAGATTAAATACAGTAGAATTAAATTTAATAGAAAAAACCATCATTAACTTTTAACCAAGAGGCTTAGATACTGAAAGATACAGATTAAACAATGGGTAACTTATAATTTTGCAAAAATTTAAACTAATAATCTCGCCTTTTTTTAAAAAAGTGAGCTAAAAAATTGCGTAAAATTGTTTTGATGTTAACTATCGCTGATTTATTCGACGAAGTAAGACGAAATAAGTAAATTTAATCTGCAAACACAGTTACTTTTGTTATCAATTAAGTTGACGAATTTTTTAATTAAAAAAGTGTCCAAAAGATATAATTTTTAACCATAACAGCGTTTTATCAATAAAATCGAAAATTTCTTTTTTAATTTTCATGTGTAAAGTAAACATAATACTGCAGACAACAAAAAAACCTATGAATAATTTTGTTGAAAAGTGTTTGCTTTGCGATAAATTAGAAAGTGTTTATGTACGTATTAATTTGCATAATATCTTGAAACTTTAATGTGAGTTTTTTTAGATAAAGTACTTTTGTTAAAATACGTGCATACATCATTTTATGATAAAGTGTCATATTTTAATGCACAGTTTGATTAAGGAGTATTTTATGAAAAATTGTGATAAAATGAATGCAAATTCTTTGATTATTTTATGATAATTGTTGTAGTTATAGAAAACTCTTTGAGAAATTTTAAAAATTTTCCACAATTAAACTACTCAAATATTTTTCTCCTATAATTTTGGAAAATGTAACTAAATAATACTATTATTTAGATTATTAGCATTGAGTTTAAAAAAAATTAGTAAATTATAAACTTCATGAAATCACTTAACAATAGCTAAAAAACTAGTAACCATTATAGAACATTGTTGTGCCACCCGAGAAAGTAAAGTGAAAATGCAACAATAAAACAATATTTAACGGGCAAATAAAACGATATAAAACGCTATATGGACGGATAATCCTTATTATACTAAAAGAATGATCTCTCTCTCCCTCTCTCCGTCACGTTCTCCTACAATATTAAAATTAGCTATTTTCACGAAAGGATAACCAACAATATATAAAAATTTTTAAGCGTTATAGAACATTGTTGAATTAAAAGAGAAAAGTAAGATTAATTATCAACAAATAAACAAAATATAAAGCGTTGTAAAGGAATTATAGCATTAAATTGATTTTTGCTTATTGTTGTGAACGAATTAAAGAGATCAAAATGTTTTAATAATTTAACAATAATTTAATACCTAACAATATTTTAACCAATTAAAAGCAATTGCCGTTTCGATAATGATACATTTGAAATTTAACAAAAAAAAACAATATACCGGTATATCGATTACATTAAAAATATTAAACTTAATACGGCTTTAAGGCAAAAGTTGGTTATTACATATTCAGTAGTTATGAGCGAATTCGACAAATAAAATGTTTTTATACTAGTTTACGTTAAATAAAGTAAAATCATTGTCTTAAAAGTTATACCTTTAGTACGCGAAAACTTTTTAACTTTTTTTTGTTGCTTTTAACAGTATTGTTAGAAATATTTAATCTTGTTATTTATTTTTCAATTTTTAACTTTTTTTCGATTTTTAGAACTTTATTTTCACATTTTTGACTTTTTTAAGACTTTTTCCGATTTTTTTAGACTTTTAGATTTTATTTGAAAAATTGTTGTGAAAAAAACATTGTTGTAAAATTAAATTTTGACTTTTATACTTCAACTTTTTGAATTTTTGAAATATTATTTTAGATTTAAAACTGTTAAGCAACAATAGTTAGTTTTTGGCGTAAATTAGTTCATTGAGACTTAAATTAGTTTCAAAAATGCAGCCGTTATTAGAATTAACATCTAAAATAATTAATGCATGATTAGGTTTTATTTCAGTATTTATATAAAATAAATAATATTTACTTCTTAAGATCTCAAATAATTGATAATCGATATTTTTCAACTTGTGCTTAATATTTGAATTTATTTATTATAATCGTTAAATTCACTTATTTACAATTCTCTTAACTAGTGTTGTATAGTATTCTTGGTATAGAATAGGAATAGAATAGAAACAAAAATTTTTATAAAAGAATAGAATAGGAATAGAATAGAAACAAAAATTTTTATAAAAGAATAGAATAGGAATAGAAACAAAAACAAGATCGATACGGTCATAATTCTGACTTTGTAAAGTTAATTTCAATTAGTATATGGTTGCTCGCTCTCTCCGTTTGCTCGCTCCCATTAGTTTATATTATTTTTCATAAAAATGAATTTTTACTTATAATTTCAGATTTTTACATAAAACAAACCATTTTTACATTAATCAATTATATTTTTAAAATTATAGTCTTTATAATTGCAATGAAAACGGGATATCCCGTTCGGTTTTTGACAATTTTTATCCGATTGTTATCATTTTAGTCCAAATTATTACTATAAAAACGGAATATCCCTTTCAGATGTTAACCAATTTTGTTTATTTTTGACATTTTTAAGACTGTTTTCATATAAAAACGGGAGATCCCGTTACCAATTTTAGCCTTTTTTTGGTTATTTTTGCCTTATTTTTTCAATTTTTATCTATTTTATGCCTATTTTTCACAATTTTTCACAATTTATGACCAATTTTTGCCTATTTTTTGGCCAAATTAACATGGAAATCAATTTATTAGAATAAGATATCGTTTAAAATCCCTTAATTAAAATAATAAATTGGTAAAATCCCTTTATTAAAGTAAAGATTAAAAACCCTTAATTAGAATAAGAAACTGGTAAAATTCCTTTATTAAAGTAAAGAGTAAAATCCCTTAATTAGAATAAGAGTGCGGACGGACGGACGGACAGAATAGTCAAATCCATATATCTGTCTAGAAAGTCAGATAAAAAATTATAAAAGAATAGAATCGGAATAGAATAGAACTAGAACGACACATTCACAGAGAGCTCACTTTTTTATAGTTTTATCCAAGAAAATAAGTATTTTTTAATAATAAT
>JAQIXJ010000620.1:0-30128 GCA_034700185.1 Phthiracarus laevigatus
AAATATGCAACCGTACAATCGTTACGCATGATTTAGGAAACTTTTATTTTTATTAAGTCTTCAAACATTTATTATTATCATTGACTACTTGACATTCTTTCTACCTTTTCAGTACATTTATGCATAATTATCTGAAACTTCTATTTATCAATCTGTATAATTAATTTTTCATACGGATAGACGAAAACTTACATATTCTTGTCTCAATTTTTACATGACCTTAATTAGCTTTTCTAAAATATATCATAACTATTGCAACTTTCTTTGAATATAGAAAACAAACCTTTATGCTGTTAACAAAGAGGTTAATTCGTTTAGAGACTAAGTTAAAAAAATATCGCAATCTTTCCACTGCTGGAATCCAAAAGCTCTAATAATCAGATCTTGTAGTTATACAAGATCTTGTGATATAAAAGTAAATAAATAACATTTATGTTTCATATTTATATTTATAGAATTGTTGTTTTCAATGCGTTGTTAAGAATCATAAAATGTTTAATGATTGTTAAAACAACAAAATTATTAATTCAATTAAACCTTAAAAATCATTTTTAATTTTGAAATTTAATATTTAATTTAATTGAATCACTAGTTTTATTGAGATTATTTCAAACATTATTAAGTTTAGATATTACTTTAGTAAAGTTATATTTCTTTAAATTATTGCATTAACTCGCTATAAATTCTTATAACATTTTAAAAAAGTCTATATTAGTTTATTTTGCAAAACTTTTGATACGTGTTTTAAAAATAAATCTTTTGAGAAAATTAATTTGAGAATTGTTTTTCATGTTTATGCAAAAATGTGAGAAATAAGAAAAAAAATTCTCAGCCGGCTTGCATTAAAATTATTTTTAGCTATCCGTCCAGGTCATAGTATTTCAGCTTTTTGCCGAAAGAATCGAACGTGGGTTTAAATCCTAATAATAGATTAAGAAATCAGACTCAATAAATTTGTGGGGTAGGGAGTCGGACTAAAATGCAAAGACCCCGACTTTGAACTTCTGCACACATTTATAATAATGTTTTTATTTATTTAAATTTTATTCACTTACTGGACTATTGTTTTAATCCATTTGAATTATGGATAATATTTCGTGATTGCTCTCAATCACATCATCAGATCATATTTTTATTTATGTTGTATATAGTGGAACTGTGGTTTTAGCTTATTTAAACTTGCATAACGCATATATATTTTATAGAAAAAATTATTACAAGTTTTTATCATGAACTCTGTACTTAAAGCTTTAATTAAGACTCGTATCTTGAATATTAAAGACCCGGATTAGCAACTTAAACCTCAAAAAATGAGTCTTGAGTCATGGTTCGAGTCTAGGGTTAACTTATGGACATCTATATTTTTATGTTTATTCTTCTTCGGTTTGAGTGATAACTTTCAATTTTCAAAAATATTGTAAACTTATGAGTTTTTGAGGGAATTAAATTTTAGGTACGAAATCTTAATTTTAAGTGGAAATAAAAGACAATTTCTTTTGAAAATAATAAAAATTAATATATTTCCCTCTCCAATTATTTTAAACTGAATTTCTGATCATCTATATTTTTTTATCAAATTTTAAACTCATAAAAATTTAATTGCTAAGATAATTTTAAAAATTGAAAATTATTATTGTACTGTTCAATACCATTTTAAAAGTATAATCAAAAATAATTTTTAATAGAACTTCAAAAACTTTCTTTAGAAAATTTATTTTATATTTGTTATACAGAAACTTAAAACGAACGTTCTTTTTAATTAAAATTGTTGTTATACGTTTTATTTAGACAGAATCTTACATATTACGTATTTACACAGTTATTTTTGTTTGCTTAATTATATTTGCTGTAATTAGTTTTGTTGGTAGTTGGTAGATGCAATCACACTTTTAAAATAATGATTTTGAATATACGAAAGTGTCAATAATCAAACTATACATTAAATAGTGGATATATTGATAATTTAAACTTCAAATTAAAATTTAAAAAATAAAAATTTAAAATTTCAGATCACAAACACTATGTGCAAACTGGTAGTGGTATACATTCATCTATTTTTGGTGCTGTGCAATACATTAGCCTATAGAAATTTGTAAGTACTTGTTTCCATACTTTCGACGAACAATTTTTTTCCCTGTGTAACGAATTCTAAATATTTGCGATTCTTTTTCTAAAGCATACATACAAATGTAAATCTAATCGATAGGTTACTGCCACCGAATTACGACCCGCTGGAGCCACCATCTCTTGATGGTATGTTATTTATTCATTTCCTAAAAAGTTTCGGATCCAATATAATTCAAATACCCATTGCATTGCGGGAAACTTTTTTTTAAGCTCGTTAAAGCGAAAGCTTGTTTTCGTAATTAAAAATCAATTAATTTAAATCTAAGATTAATTTGTGTACGCAGAATGAACCTGTGTTTGCTTAATCTTTACTTAAACGAAACTTTAGGTGGTCCTGTAAACGTTGAAATTGCGGTTTCGCTGATAAATATTCGCTCAATAAAGGAGACAGAACTGGTAACTTATCACTGCTGCATAAATCATGTTTTTTGACACTACACTACAATAATAAATTATTTTTTAGTCATACACTGTCGATATATTTTACCACCAATACTGGTCGGATTATCGTTTAATTCCACAAAACTTGACAACCGATCAGAGAATAGTGTTACCACACGACTGGAGAGACAAACTATGGCTACCAGACTCCTATTTTAAGGTATCGTATTGTCGATGATTATTTACGCCGATTATTAACAGGTTTTCATTTTTTTATTTGAAAGAACGCGTTAAGCGGTCACGTCACTGATATCATATTTCCAACACTTTATTTCGCGATTCACAACCAAACGAATATATTTATGGCAACGAGGTTAATAAAAATTTTCTCGCTTTCCATACGCAAAACAGAATCTCTGGGTCTAAAAATTTAATTTTTACTGAAATTTAGACCAATCTATGTTCATAGAGCATGGAAAATGAATTATAAAGATTTTTGTCTACTGAGTCCTGTAGTTCAGTAACTAGCAATAGATGTATTATCAATCAATATATATATATAAATAACATAATTTGTCTGTCTGTTTGTGAAGACCTTTATAGGTTCTTCCCCTGGAGGTAACCCCATCAACACCTTCCCATCCTGAACCCAACCTATTCTCTGGAAGGGTTCGAACCCCCTCGAGTGACACCTCATTTAATTCAGTCGAATGATATAGGTGTGAAATGGTTTATTTAAGTTTTTTCGACCCCTCCTGAATTTGGGAGTGCCATCCACCTAAAAAACCCTTCAAGCACTCTCCTCTCTGAGCTGAATCAATTGATGTAGGTGTCGCGTGGGCGGCCGTTTCATAGGTGCGCTTATATTGCAATTGAAACAGTATTTTGGCCCTTTTTTCAGGAGGGGTCCCACCACCTCCAAACCCCCCTACTTGATTTCTTCTTTTCGAGATGAATCCATCGATATAGGTAGTTTTGGTCAAGTCAGACGGGGGTTCGGTATGCGTGTCTGAGGTCCTGGGTGGGCTATCTGGGCAATGTAGCGGGCAAATAGGTTTAAGTACTGGCTCATCAGTTAACTGGAAAGCAAGACATCTAAGTCTTTGCAGATAAAAATCTTTTGAGTTAGGTAGACTCAAATCCATTTTATCAAATCGTGAACCATATACGCCCACCAAAGATGGGCTAATTTCTAGTAGAATATATCGAAAAACTTTCTCAGTTTTTAGAAATTAATTGAAGAAATTACTTTGAAAAGTTTGATAAAACTATAATTGATAAGCTCGTAATGAACGTAGAGATTGCTTTGATATATCCACCATTTAGTTAATTAAATAATGTGTTTTTTATAAGAAGCATAATAAGCAGATTTTTATGTTTCTTATACTTATTCTTATTGTTACGCAATTAATTAAAAATTATCTCTTTGTGTAGAGTGTCATTACAGCTAAGTTGTGTCATGAGTTTCGCGAAGTTTCCGCACGACACTCAAGAATGCTTTATAGACATTATGAGCCGTGAGTATTCATGTGTGGAAAAAATAAAAAGATTACTTCGTATCATATTTTGCCAGAAAAAAATCAATTTTCTAAAACATTTAAGAAAGAGTGTTATTATATTTTTATGCGCAAAATTTTGTGAATGTAGAAGTGTGTAATAAGAGTAAATTTACTTTTATTATTATTATTCTGTTGTTGCAGTGTCGCACACAATCGAAACGGTTACACTCTCTTGGAAAGCATTTACCGTCACTTCGAATTTGCATCTGTGAGTTATTTTAGCTTTACTATTTGTGATTTATCTAGAAATTTGAGCCGACAAATAATTTGGAAAAGTAGAGAGAGGCTTAGGGAGGGAATTCTTGTGGGATTAGTTTGAAATTCTCCAATTTGAATAACTTTTATGTACTATAAAACAAATTAATGCACAAAAAATAAAATCTAGATGATAAAAATAATATAAACATGATTTAAAAGAGATACACCAAATTACATTTATTTTCGTTCTCGAACAAATTCTTAGAATAAAAATTCTTGCTTCTCTGTCATTTAGATTAAATAGTCATGTTTTACTGTTAACATTATAATATTATTTATTAAAGCGTGCGCATCTTATAAATAGTTTATTAGTTTTATATTTATTTATTTATATAAATTAAATAAAAGTGCATTCTAAAACTAGTTCCACATAAACATTAATAAACAGTTTTTAAAATGAATTATAACATGAATTTGCCATGTTTTTGTCTTTCCAAAGTAAAAAGAAATTTAAAACTATATCCCGTTTTAAGTTATTCTTAAAAATCTAAAAAATTGAATAAACACAATGACTAGTTGATTTCGAGTCCGTTAAACTATTTACTATCGGTTATATCAATTTTTTAAATTTTAATAAAATGTGATTCAAATGTTTTATTTTTTAGTCCTCAATTTTGGCTCTACGATTATAGTAATCATACGTGTCACAAAACTTACACAATAGGTAAGCAAATTTTAATAGTATGTCATCGAAGTTCATCTTGAACCCCTTAGAAAATCTGAGCGACCTTTAATTCGGAGAATAAAAACTTTGGTTTTCGATATAAAAGTCTGAATCTTGCAGGAAATGTTTAGATTTAATTTGAACAGACGGAAGCCCGAAAGCGGTTTAGGCTTTCACAAACAACCATAATAATTAAAATGCTGTTATATTAGAAGTGTGCAAACACCAAAAAACTAACATTCACTGTTATTTTTTGTAGGAAAATTTTCTTGTTTGCGCGCCAGCATTAAATTGAAACGAGAACTCGGACTTTATATGGTCAACAAATATATTCCCAGCACATTGATTGTTGTGATGTCTTTTGTTGGTTTTTGGATCCCTGTCACCGCATATCCAGCGAGAGTTGCTTTAGTAATAATAATAATAATAATAAATTAATAACAATAGCTTATGGCCCAAAAATATTTTGTGGCTTTAAAATATTCATATTGAAATTCCGTATCGCACTTATTTTTATTGTTAGGTAATAACGGCGCTATTAGCACTGATAACGCAACAGCACCAAAGCTCCGAAGTAAACGTTTCGTACGTGATTGCGTTGAATGTTTGGATGATTACCTGCATTACTTTTGTGTTCTTTGCTCTCATTGAATATGCCATTGCGATCGCATTTGAGGAACGGAGAATACTACTAGAGGAGAATAAGGCCGCGAACAGAATTTCCACGAATGAGGCATTCAAAATTTTAATATTATTTTGTTAATTTAGAGTAACGCGTGTCCACTTGAAAAAACATAGATTGAGTTTAGATCAGGGAATTAATATTTTAGTTGACCGATTCATAAAATTCCCTGTTTGGGTTTAACTTACGAGTTAGCTATAAAGTGAAATTTAAATATTAAGCCTACAGACTCTGAGCTAACAGTTGATTTTCTTAAGCTCATGTCTAGTATCAGCTATTGCTTAATCAATATCGGAATGTCTATATATAGCTAAATAACTTATCGATCATTTTTACTTAAACAGAATAACTGGAATAATAATTGCTCAACGAATCGGGAAAATCGGGCAAATACCAGTGACCCCGCAACAGATGAAAATGTTAAGTCTGTTAAACTTAAGTGGTTTAACTGGTTCACTCATAATGGACTGTATAGCATTTCCCGATCGCCGTCATCAACACAAACGAGTAGCCGAACAGCAATCAACAAAATCGACACATCTTCGCGCCTAATTTTTCCAATGGCGTTCATTACTTGTATTTTTCTGTACTTAGTTTATCTTTACATATTATAGACTTAATTAGTTTATATTAGTGTTGTTTCGCTTTTTGAAAGTTAATGCAAAAGTTGAAATTTTTTTGACTTTTACTTTCGCTTGAAGTAAAAGTAAAATACAATTGAAATGAAGAAAACTGTTAGAAGCAAAAGCAAAATACAAGGAAAATTAATATTTCTAATAAAAGCAAAAGTAAAATACAAGTAAAATTAAAAATAAAACAAAAAGAAAAAGCAAAAAACAATCTAAATTAGAATAAAACTCAAGAGCAAAAGTAATAGAAAAGCAAAATTAAAATTTGAAAGTTAAACAACACTAGTTTATATTTAATAACTTAACATTGTTTTTTTAAACGAATTTAGTTGAATATTCCGTAATCTATTATTGTTAAAATTGCGAATTATTTTTTTAATGTACATAAATATAAATAATTAAGTTATAATTTTGAAATAGACACAAAAAAATGTAGAAATGGTTACTTATAAATTGCTTGTATTTAAATGCTAAAATTCTTTTATTTTGGAAAACAAATCCAATTTCCACAAACTCTTAAATCTTTTAATATACCAATATTTTTTTAAAACAATTAATGTATTTTAAGAACTGAATCGAAATATTAAATTTGCAACCATAATTTGGTTTTTTATGAAATAAACTTTCCAACTCTAAACTTTTGGTTAATTGCTTTAATCCGATATTATTGTAAAAAATTTTAAAATGTAAATTATAAAACATTAGATATATAAATTTTAAACAATATTCCATATCAGAACTTTTAATTATAGAAATTTTAAAATCCATAAATACACTGCTCAACTGCCCTCCAAGAATTCTCAAAAAAAGTTGCCACCCTACCTAAAAAATGAAAATGAACAATTTTTAATGTTTTTTGGCGGATGGCATAAAAATTGCCGTTTAAACCGGAGTAGTTTAAACGAAAATTTTGAAAAGTCCGAAAGTAACCCCATCCCATGCCCACAAACTCTGGGACACCTTGATATTAACTGTGTAGGAAAATGTTAGCACAATAGTAGTGGTTTGTGTTCCATCAACAGCACTCAAAACTACAATCACTGGTTTAAAAACAAAATGGCCAAAAAAACTAAATGGTTTAAAAACAACTTATTTGTATTAACTGGTTTGTATGGTAAATTTCTAAGCCAAACAAAAAGATCCAAATCTACAAAGCCTATCCATACCAACCTATCATCACCAATTAATAATCAAAATTACCGTAATTGCAATTCAAAATTAAACATAAATTTTATTTCAATAATAAATTATTTTAAATTAAATAGCGTGAATTTAAAACTTCTTAAATTTTTAACAACAATAGTAAAAAATCATTTTATAAATTTTTTTACAACAATGGTGCCTGTATAAAGCAAAAAGACAAAAACGGTTGTTAAAGTAATTATACAATTTTAAACAATTGTAACAATTTTAAAAACACAAAACTAATGTCTCGTTTAAAACATCGATTAAATCTCTTCACAAATAGGATCACCAGTTATTGTCTTAATTGAATAGGCAAATCGTAACACAATAGTAGTGGTGAGGTTTCCTTCAACAGCACTGGAAACTTCAAACTCGTTCACACACGCGCCATTCGGTAACTTATATCCGTTTGTTTCTATCATTAAACGTATAAAATCATTGCAAAATTTTGTACTTTGCTGAGCTAATGGTCCAAAAGGTCCAACAACAGTAATCTTAGTGCATATAATGAGGCGAACTTAGTTGATAATTAAGAACAATTAATAGAAAAAATGTGACATTTACCTCCGCTTTTGCCCTAAACGGAAGAACAGCTCTATCGATAATGTTTGCGAAAGAGTGGTATTCGATGCACTCAAACGGGCCGACAGTTATTCTATGCAAAGACACGTGCATGTAATACTTTGAATGCTCCACATCCTTACTATTACTGTTATATCTGTCAAAATGGAAATTTTTACGTAAAACTCTGGCCGAGTTGTTTGTCCGAATGCCGGCTACTTTGAGATCAATTTTAAAGCTTTGCGTGTTTAGTCGCATTATTAATGGAGCGGAAAATTCCGGTTCAAATTCTAGGGAAATTCTTTCGCGTATATCATCGATCCATAAAAAGTTGGGCACAAAGTGGTCTAACGTGTGCTGTCGCGGATTGTTTATTATTTCTCCGTCAATAACAGCCAGTTTTGAGCGTTTTTTATCTAACTCTTCGGTCACATTCCCAGTTAAGACAAAGTCTTTAATAATGGCCGCTGTTTGGTAAGCTTTCGCGTTTAATTGCGGTTCCCATAACTGCAAATCACCCATTTGTCTGCAATCAAAACTACCGCATCCGTCTGGCAGCTGCATTAACGGGCACTCTGTGCCGTTGGCCACTAAAAATTTAGAAATAATAATTGTATGAAAGGTTTTAATGATAAAAAAGTTTAATTGAAATCTCCAAAATTTTAGCTTTGAAATAATAATAGCACATTCATTGTGCGCTCCAAATTAAAATATTTAAATCGAAGATAGTTTCGTTCATGTCCACTATACTCTAATCCTTAAGCTATACTTTTTAGCAGATATTGGGAGAAAAATATACCTGGATTGTACTCGCGTAACAACAAATAATTATTGTGAACAAATTTTTCTATCGTTACAATAAACCGTTTCTTGCGAGAAGCATCTATATTTATAAATAGCAATTCATAGGTAGGTGTGTTGCTATTGTTTTGTTTTTCTTTGGTCGTGGGCCAAAAAATCAGGTACTCTGGCGACTGGTCGTCGAACTCTCTACCCCTAGATTTTTGTGGGTATGAGTACGGATTTTGCTCATACGGCGATGATTTGCGTTTATTTGATTCCTGATCCGATTGTATCAACTGTTTCCCAGTGTCTTTGTTAAATAACTGGTACTGTACGCCTTCGAATATATCGATTTTATCGCCTTTATTCGACGTTAAAAATTTACTATTAATTATTTGTATATTAATGATAATTGTTAACGCGATTGTAATAAATATAGCAGACATGATTCGTATTTATTTTTAAAACATGTATAGAATTACTTGGAAATACATGTACAAATTTTAATTTAATTTCATGTTATTCATTTCGATTTTACTGTATATACCTTTTTCACTCATTGCGAGTAATAAAGTGATTTTATCTTTATAAGGTTTAATGAGGTTTTAAATCAAGGGTTTTTAAATTTCTAAAGTACAGATTGTAATATAAAAACTTTAAAACATTTGAATACATAATTTTAGCTAAATGAGGGAGACGGCGGCACTATCTGATTGATTGCTTTCACCCAAGTATATTTTAAAGTTGTCATTTATTTGCAAAACTATAAAATATTTAATTAATTGCAATTATCAATTCTTATAATGTACTTCTACTATATATTTCTTATTTCACACGCTACACAATGTTAGGAATTAGTTTCCAATTAAATTTTTATTCATAATACTAATATATTTTACACTTATAAAATACATTAATAAACACTTCTTACTCAACATTTTCGTGAATTATATAAATTTTTTAAGAAAGTACACTCTTGTGGCAAAATATGCGACAATTTATTTTTAAGCCTTAAAATTGATGTTATTGTCTTTCGTATTACATAAGTAGGTTCAGTGGATTAAAATAGGGCTTCTAGGGGTATAACCCACACCCCACCCCAAAAAAATTTCAATACCTTAAGCCCCTATTCAAAATTTAAAAATTTCAAGAATTTCAAAACTTGAGTGGAACCATAATTTTTGATAAAATATTCCAATAATTTTCTTTCAAATTAGTTAATTTTTGAAATAAGCTTGGTTTAGGTTTCTTCTTTGAAAAAATTTTAACCCAAAAGCTAAAAAAGTGTCGATTAAATCCGATGAGTTTACCCTTCGCTCCTGAACTTTGAAAATGGCTAAGAATTTTATCGTTATATTTCTCACTTATATTTTGATATATTTATCGTAATTTATTTGGATAAGATTTGTGATTCAGTCCAATTATATTATGTACTATTAAAAACAGAAAAACGTTATTTCGAGTAATACATAAACTTTATTATAAAATAAAAATTTTTGAATTACATTGGCGCTCAATTCGTCGCAATGATTGGAAACTCTAACCACGCATAAAAATGCATAATTAATGTTTATATAATGGCTCAACAAAATTGAAATAAAATAGCAATTCGTGTTTACGTATTAATAACTAGATTAATATTGTTTTGTATCATTGTTCTGGTTATTACGATTTAGTTTAATGTAAGTGTTATCTATATTGCTGGCCATAATTCTCTTTGAATCGAAAAATCTTTGTATAAAATTCCTAAAATTATTGCCATTATTATTGTTCTTCTTAAGTTTGTTCGTATCATACAATGTTTTATTGTCATAGTAATTGTTTGATGTTTGCCACAAACTATCGTTGCTTTCAAAAAATGATGACGTTTTTTGCAGCTTCTTTTGTTCATGATTATTGGTGTAATTGAATGAGGGAACAGTTGTGCACGATTTCGAATCGTTTCTATTATAGTTATCATTTATCTTTGAATTGATTTGATACTGATTCTCAAGAATGGCTACGATTCTTCTGTCAACATATCTTCGTTTGTTTGTTGCGATTGGAGTCGTTGTCTGGATGTATAACCACTCGAATTTGTGTAAATCTGGAACATTATTACCATTTATCTGATTAATTGTCGCAACAGTTTGCTGTGTTGTTGTTGAGAATAATGGCGATTCATTTCTGTAACCGAATTGAAGATAATATGGTGTCACTGTTTTTGTTGGTTCTTCGTACTCCATATAACTGTGAGGTTCTTCTATTTCTGGCATAAATTCATCAGTTTTTTGTAATATTCTGGTCGACCAATCATTTCTGGTTTGAAAATGTTGATTCCGTATTGCTTTGACATTTATTCCTGAATTATCTATATGTGATTCAATATTTATCGTTGAAGTGTTATCCAATAGATGTAATGTACCAAAAACGGGATAACACTGTAGTAAAGAAGAATTAGAATTTGATGAGCCATTGCTTACCGTTAGAGTCAAATAATTGACTGCATTCAGCAAATTAATCGCTAACAAATGAATTAAATCGAAATTTAGCATCGGATATAACAAATTATAAATTATTATGAATTTTACTGTTACTTTATTTAAACGACTTTAATAAATTATATACTTGTGTAATAGCGGATTAGTCTAACTTGCATCAGGAAATTATTATGAAAATGGTTTATGCACTCTAAACACAAGCACGTGATTTCCATTGTCACCAAAAAAGCAAAGAACTCACAGAAAATCTTAGATCAAAAATAAAAATACATTTCACTTTTTTATTTTCAGCATATTTTAACTAAAAATTATTTTCATGCTAAATATTAAATGTAAAATAAAACAACAAAACTAAATATGAAAATATGAATATTTTGTATTGAACAGAAAACTATTAATTTACGGTACAGCTAGTTATAACAATTCATTCAACAAACTCATAAAGCGAGACAACTAATTGTTAAGATATTTTAATTATAAGTATAATGCCATCATTTCACTAACTATTATTTAATGTTATAATTAAAACGCAACTTCAGGAAGTGTTTTGTTAATAATTTAAATAAATAGATAAATATTAAAAATTTAATTAATTTATAAATGAAGGATAATAATGCTTTTGATATTCGATACATTTGATAAATTCACAACAAAATTGAAACATTTGAGAGCAAAATAGATTTCACGCCTTATGTGAACTCTTCGCGAGTTTTCAGATAAATCTTTTTAATTAAAATGATATTTAATCTGAGTTTGCATTATTATTCAATTATGCATGAATTTTTTGTCAAATAAAGAATCGCGTATTTAGAAACTAGAAACTGCAGTTACAAAATTAGGACAGCTTTTTATAAAAATTTATTTTAGCAATTTAGTGCTAATTATTACTATAAAGTTGCAGAACAGGACATTGTTTATATGATTTATTATTGTAGTCCGCATATAGCACTGACCTTATATAAGTAGCGTTCATAGTTTAGAGTGGACACCGCTGAACTCAGTGTCACTGTATGTTTTAAACAAATATTTTTATTCAAACATCTGTAAATTTATTGTTATAGTATTTAAAAAATAGGTAACTCAGATAAAAATAGATTTAATTCCACACAAAATATATAATTTTGTATTTTGGTAATTAAGTACATATTATTACTGTAAAGTTGCAGCACATGACGAAATGGGTTTAAAATTTACTTTATACAGGACTCAGATTTGTGATTGCAGATTACTTTAGTGGAATACAAAAACTTTAAAACATTTAAGTATAGTTATAGCTAATAGAGGGTGACTGATGCACTATACTGTTGATTGCCAGCACCCATGCTTATTTTAAAGTTGTTATTTATATGCAAAACTTAACATTAATAAATTAATTGCTATTATCGATTTGTTAATATATTACCTACAATTTATTTACAACTTTTTGCACTTATGAAATACAAAATAACCAATTATTTCCAAACAAATAGTAAATAGTATATTTTTAATAGTACATTCTTTATTATGGGATAAATAAGCGACAATTTATTGAGCGCCTTAAAATAAATGTCACCGTTTAATATTATATTTAGTATGTTCAACGAACTGAAGAGAGTGTAAGGTTATAATAAAACTCCAAGAAAACTCAAAATGTATGACTCGCTCCGTAGCTAAAACATGTAAATTTCAATGACATAAAAGAAATGAAAATTTTCAAATTTTTTTGTCAAAAGTAGAAAAATTATCAATTAAACCTTGAATTTTGACCAAGTTTTCTAAAAAAAACTGTAGTTTTAATTGAATGAGTTTACCCCTCCTTCCTTATGAGTTTTGAAAAGAACGAAAATATACCCCCAGATTATTAGAGTGTGGGACACTCTGCCTAAAGTAATGAGTTATACAGACACTATAATTATAAAGTAATTACTTTTTTGAATAATAACTCATGATAAAACACCCGGCATTTAATATTTTTTTAAAGAAAACACAGCAAATTTAAAGTATCTTTGATACCAAATAAAATAAATTTAGACAAACAACATAAATATTTTTTGGTAATGTCAGCACTTTTAAAATTAATGGATTTTGTGTGGATTCCGAATAAATGTTTCGAGTTTGAAGAAAAAAGCGAACTCTATTTCGGAGAGGATTATAACAATAGCCAATTATTTCGATACACGACACTAATTTATGTGAGTTTCCATTGTTAACAGTTAAAATGCCCAAAAAAAATATTTCGATTTATTATTGCAATGTTAGGACGAATATTTTGAGTGCGGTCTCGACACAAGCATTCTGCAAATATTTTCGAAGCAACTAAATTTGAGATTAATTTTTATCAAACCGGAACTGGAAAACACGGGCAAACTGGGCACTAAAGTGAACGGCACTCATTGGTCAAATGGAGCCATGGCTATACTACAACAAAATGTAAACATTTTTGTTTATTTAGGTTTATTCAATTCATTATCGATAATAGTAATAATAGTATACGTAATAACAAATATAGACTAATTATTTTGTGATTAACTGAAATATCGTAAAAGTTTCACAAAAAAAATATAAATAGTATCACAGGGTTTGGAATACGGTAAATCTTAAGTCATCGATACTAAAATCAATAAATTTTCGCTTCGATATGCGTACGCTATAGCATACATCATAATAAGGGCCATAACCAACGGCCACCAACCAATTAGTGCCGTATAGTTTGCCGTACTGTTCGATCATCTCCTCTTTCATGCACGTCGCGATT
This sequence comes from Phthiracarus laevigatus, assembly GCA_034700185.1. Lineage (NCBI taxonomy): Eukaryota > Metazoa > Arthropoda > Arachnida > Sarcoptiformes > Phthiracaridae > Phthiracarus > Phthiracarus laevigatus. The sequence continues at coordinate 14,044 of JAQIXJ010000620.1, forward strand.
TCGCACGAACTCTTAAACCCGCGTTTAATTAGCGATTGAGCCAAATCGATGATTAGTTTTTCGAAGTGCGTGTCTATTTGGTCGCTTTTCTCGATTATTTCCGCCAAATTTTCGTTCGTCGCATTATTTATGACATCTGTGAATTTTGTCTAAATAATTGTTGATAAACTTTTACTTTCATAAAAACGTTAATAGAAGTTAAGTAATAACGATTTTTTATTGTCTGAAACTTTAAGCGAAAATCTAAATGTTTTCATTTTACTTTCATTAAACAAAACCGTTAGTGAATAACAAGATAATTTTAATTCGGCTGTTAATAGTAATAAGATTAGATTAAAACGAATGTGATTGATAAAAACTAATTTAATACGTTATATAATTCGAAGGGTAGTGTAAATCCGTATCTAATATTTTTATGTGCCGAATTAATATAAAACTATAGAAACTTACGTGAATTTGATTGATAACGATTAATAAATTGGCAATTTTAAGCGAAATATATTTTCGATGCTTATAAAACCATGTCTGAAAACTGTAGTTATGGTGTAAACCGACGCTAATGAAGCATTCGATACCCGTTTTAACCCGAATTTCTTGTTTCAAATAATTAGCGATTTCGGCGTAACTATGAAAATCTAATCGAATCGATTTTATCGCGATATCCGACACGTACTGTTCAAACTTTTTGTCGCAATAGTCACTCTTTTCGATGACATCCACTTTTTTGGCGCCTTTACTCTGTACGATCACATCGGAAAAGTCAATCTAAAATACGTGAAATAATTAGCAATGTTTAAGTTGAATTGTTTATGTTAGTTTACAAGAGAATCAGTGCATTTGTCAACCAGTGATTCTAATTCTTTTATTCTTTGCTCGTTGTCGGCATTTAATTTCTTAAGCTTCTCTAACTCTTTGTCCTTATCGGAAACCGAACGCTTCAGGTGCCGATTACTGTCGCGTAAATGAAGTAAATTATCGTTTATTTCGTTTAACTGTTGCATCCTTAACCAAATAAATTTGCAAATATTTAATTATACCGTAATTTAATACACAATAAAATAACTATAAAAAACTTACAAATATTTTAATTCAATTAAAATTTATTATTGTGAATTATTATTGTGAATATGTTGCAAATATTTTAACTAAATTTATTTGGCAAATGAATTTTTTATAGCTTGAAAAATTTATCTCTTACTTCATTTGATATTACGTTATGGCAACTATTATATCTTGAAGATAAGATTATAATAGTTTATAAAAAATTTTTGATGTGTTTAGTAAGCATTAATTAATAATATACACCCAAGTTAGTCAGTCTTGAGTTTTTTTTATATCTTGAGTAAATTTATATAACGTTAGATAATCGCGTTATTTCGACTTATTTTTTATTTAGGGCAACAATAGGGTGACCATCTGTTTTTAGGCTAAAGAATATTTAACATATGACAGGGAGTAAAAATGTTAAACTTATAATAATTGACAGCCGGAGTTGTTGTACCCGGTATCTTTCCGTATACGTATTGTTGTTGATTTATTTTTAAAATATTTTTAACAATATTTTAAAAAAAGTTTATTAGAAAAATGTACAGTAAAAACCATTAAATACTAAATTCATTAGCTAATTGATTTAATCTCCAATTGTTCAGATTCAGAAAAAAGCAAAAATTAAATTATATACTTTTATGTTCTGAATAACTGACATATTCCTGTAGTATTAAAAAACAAATAAAACTACCTACTAATTTCAAATATAATTTCTAAGAATTTAGGATCTCGTCTTTAAAGAAAGGTAGGGCCGAGACGCGCGCCCTCCTGAAGGTAGACGAGGGTAACATAAATTAAAAAAGCAGTAACTCTTTAATGTAATTTTAGTTTCAATTAAGTTAAATAATATTCACAAAATTCAAATTACAACAATTCGGGTATGAAGTAAAATATACCTTATAAAACAGTAAGTCACGTACTTTTAAAACAACAAATAGAAGTAAAGTATTAGACTATGAAATGGGCCCCCGATTTTTCGGACCCCCGCTGGCCCCGACGTTTTCTGTCGGGCTCGGGCCTTAATTTAAAAAACTGCGTTGGGCCGGGCTTTTGTACCAAAAAAATAAAAAGCCCGAAAATTTTAATTTTGGTTAAAATATTAAAGTAAACATCATTAAAATACCATAAATACCGGGCTTTTTATTTTTTTGGTATACAAAATTTAAAAAAAAACAAGAACGGCACATTCATAGAGCTCACTTTTTCGTAGGTAAATGTACAATTTTATACAATGTACAATTAGATAATGTGCAATGTTCTATCCTTTCTTATTTTACCTTATATTAATCAGTGACATTCAGTAATTTTCCAAGACTTTATAGCTGCGAACGTACGGACAGACGGACGGACGGACAGACGGACGGACATGGTCAAATCCATAAGCTCCCCTTTTTTAAAAAAAGTGAGCTAATAATAGAATATCATTAAAACTAATCATTATTTACAAATAAACATAAATGAAATACAATTAAAACCAAAGTCTATAAAGTATAATACATTAATATGTATTGAAATTATACTTACTTGACAGTATATCGATTAACCATTCATATTTTGGATAATATTTTTTGTGATTGCACTCAATCACATCATCACATCCAAATGCAGTGTAATTTAAAAACATAAGTAACCATATAGTTTTATATGAATGATTTTTTACTTTAAATTTGATACGTAACTATTTCAAAGTTTTTTTTGTGATTCAGTTATTGTTTATATTTATCTAAATGTTAGCTCAAGAAATATCCATAAATATTTAATATAGGACTGTAAATTGATATAACACAAATAATTAAATCATATTTCTAATTACTAGGGCTTTGAAAATCGTTAATTAACGAATTCATTATAATGTTATAATTTCATTTTAAAACAAGTTTATATGAAATGTAGAACCAAAATAATTAAAAATTAAGTAAATGATTCAAACGATTTTAAAAATATCAATCGAATTTAAAAATATCAAACGATTTCCATTTTTTAAAATAATAATTGTGTAAATTAAAAATTTAAGTGTAATACTAGACTGACTAAACCATTAAAATCCAAATCTGATTTTCTTTCACTTAAGATGATGACAGTATAATTAAAATAAATAAATTGTGAAATTTATCCCTTAGTTTTCGCTGACATGGAAAGATCTTTTTGAAATATAATGCATTATTTAAACTTTAGATGAACATTTAGTAGAAATAACATATTGTAATACAAGATTGTTCATTATAACTCATTTTTATAACTAAAATTTAAAAATTTTTTCGAACGATTTCAAGCTTTTTTATTAAACAATTAATAAACGATTTCGTACCCTTTTTTCTAACGATTTTCAAAGCCCTAAAAATAACTTTAACCGGAACTTATGCAATGAAAAACTTATCGGTTAAAACCGAAATTTCCTATCCCTAATTAACAAACAATATTATAGTTTTAATATTTTCATCTATATAATTGAATTTAAAATTTAAAAAATAGATTTACGATCGAGGATCCCCTCCAGCAGTGAATAAATTAACTGTTAATCTGTATGAGGGACAGATTACTACTTTCTTAGGACAGTAAGTATTTTGAAAATCAAACAAGATTTTAATAACTTATTGAATTTGAAGATTATCTTAGATGAAATAATTTAAAAACCATTGAATATAATTATAGCAATGGAGCGGGTAAGACAACGACTATGTCGATACTCACGGGTTTATTTCCACCAACTTCTGGTCAAACCCATATTTATGGACTGGACATTAAAACCGATATGGATGTGATTCGACAGAGTATGGGAATATGTCCGCAACACAATGTTTTGTTTGATGAGTACGTTTAATTTTACCTTATTTCTCAGATATTTATTGAATGAAATATTTATTAATTTAATTATGTAAAATTAAAGCCCATAAATAACTTTTTGTAATTTTAGGTTAACAGTTGAAGAACATCTCTGGTTTTACACATGCCTTAAGCACGCAAACAGCAGCAATGTTTTGGAACATGAAATGGCAAAGTACTTCATTTTTATTTTTTTAATTTACAGAATTTTATTCTTTAAAATTAGTGTTTTACAAATTTATTTACTGTTAGCATGATATCGGATCTTTCATTGCCAATAAAGAAAGGTAAAAGTGTGGAAAGTTTAAGTGGAGGAATGAAACGCAAACTTTCCGTTGCAATTGCTTTCATTGGTGATTCGAAAGTTGTTATTTTGGACGAACCCACTGCTGGTGTTGATCCTTATGCAAGGTATTGTTTTCAACACTTTATAAGTCTTATATCCAATATTACTGATGAATTACATTCACTATAAAGGCGAGCGATTTGGGATTTAATTTTGAAATATAAAAAAAATCGTACAATACTTTTATCGACTCATCATATGGACGAAGCAGATGTAATTAAATTAATTTCAACTCTGAAATGTTTTCATAATAATAAATTTACTGAATGAATTGAATTTTAGGTGCTTTCCGATAGAATCGCAATTTTAGCAAACGGACACATAAAATGTTGCGGAAGTCCTCTATTTTTGAAGCATAATTTAGGCGAAGGCTATCAACTTATATTAGCTAAAAGTGAAAGCTATAAAACTGTTAGCGATATCGAAGTTTCATCGGTAGACGTACAAAATTTTATCCACGAATACACTCCGACAGCTAAATATATGCTCGAATCTAATCAAGAAATCCATTTTATTTTACCAAATATCGAGCAAAAGAACTTTGTAAAATTATTCACAGCTCTAGAAAATCCATCGAATTTATCGAAATTGAAAATTTCGAACTTTGGTTTGAAAAATACTACACTCGAAGAAGTATTTTTAAAAGTGGCTTCAAATTGGAAACTAGATTCCAGTACAACTCAATTTAATCGAACCAATTTTAATAAAAATGAACGCACATCATGTGCGACAACAGGTAGTTCTGCTATGGAATTCGATACCGAAATAGAAAGAATTAAAGTGCCCATTGGAAAATTAGAATCAAAAAAGGCCATACTCTTTAATCAATTTTGCGCAATACTGATGAAACGTTGGTGTTGCACAAAACGAAATTGGAAAGGATTATTCAGCCAGATTTTATTGCCAGCATTTTTTGTGTGCGTCGCCATGAGTGTGGCTTTAATTGCGCCCAAATCGCAAGATATGCCGCCTTTAGTATTGAGTCCCGCGCAATACTACAATTATACTCAAAATTTAGGTGGAAATGTGGTGCCATTCTTAGAACGGCAGTTAAATGAATCTAGTCTTTCATCAACATTTCATTTACCATCCGGTATTGGCTCCACATGTCTCCTAAAGTCTTCGGACATGATCGCAGACAATTACACGGAATTAAGTGATTTGGATTTAGTGTCACACTTCTTGAAATTAGATTCACGTTGCTCTTCAGTATTAGTGCCTGGTATTAAACCGCAAATATTTTTGCCGATTCCCCCAACTTCTCGGTCTTTCAGCGAAGATGAATCATATTATAACGCCACTTATCACTATTTAATTAAAAATAATATAAAATTCTATCCAGATTGCTCCTGCAGTGCAGACGGAACCGGTTATATATGCGATTCTTCGAGTTTCCAGTATCCGCCTTCACTCAAATTAATTACTGGCGATGTGCTCATTGATATAAGTGGTGTCGGCGATGGCAAGCAAGAACACAATTATTACTTACATACCACCGATATGTACCGTTTGAGGCGTTACGGCGCGCTTTCTTTTGGCCATATTCGCAACTATACGCCCGAAGATTTCGCGCAAAACGTTAATTACCAACAAGCGAGGATTTTACGCCAGATTTCTGTCAGAAATGTGACCAAAGTGTGGTTCAATAATAAAGGTTTTCACGCAATGCCAACATATTTAAATGCCTTAAACAATGCAATACTTCGCGCAAATTTGCCAAAATCAAAGGGCAATCCAGCCGCTTATGGCATTACACTGATAAACCATCCAATGGTCGATACCAGTTACGTTATATCTCAGGAACAAATACTTCAGGGCACTGACGTATTAATAGCAATATTTATAATCGTAGCGATGTCTTTCGTTCCCGCGAGTTTCGTATTGTTCTTAGTTTACGAGCGTTTCACCAAAGCTAAACATTTGCAGTTCGTTTCCGGCGTTAATGTAATTGTTTATTGGACAGCAAATTATTTCTGGGACATGTGTTCGTATGTGGTGCCAGCGATGTGTTGCATACTAATACTGTTAATCTTCGACATTCCCGCCTACACATCAAAAGTCAATTTTCCGGCAGTGGTGTCACTATTTTTGATGTATGGCTGGTCGATCACTCCAGTCATGTATCCCGTTTCGTTCATTTTTGAGGAACCGTCCACCGCTTATATTTGTCTGATCGTACTTAACCTCTTCGTCGGTATAACTTGTATCGTCACCTCATTTCTTTTGGAAGCATTTTTATACTTCTCTTACGCTCCTGTATGTGATGATTATAAGCTTATAAAACTTATTTTAATACGTTAATATATTTTTTCTAATCACGACTACATTATTTATTTTAGTATTTGGCACATATTCATAAAGTCCTTAAAGCGATCTTTTTGATGTTTCCAAACTATTGTCTCGGTAGAGGACTCATGGATATTGCGTTCAATGAATATCAAAACTTTTTTCTCTTCAAAACAGGTACGAATTTACCTTAAATTTAATTGTTATGTTGTAATTTTTTCTTAAAAATTAAAGGACAGTACAATAAAATGAAGTCTCCATTCGCGTGGGATTTAGTGACACGAAATTTAATAGCTATGGCTTTAAGTGGAATCACATTTTTTATGATCACTTTATTGTGCGAATTTAACTTTTTTAATTTCTTTCGCTGTTGCAAACGCGACGAAAATTATCGGTCGGCCACACCTATTGATGAAGACTGCGATGTGGCGCGAGAACGACGAAAAGTATTGTCGACGCCTATCGATGATAATGTGGTATTAAGAATGAGTGACTTGAGTAAAATATTCAAGAAACCTCAAAAACATTTGGCCGTTAATCGATTGTGTTTAGACATATCTAAAGGCGAATGTTTTGGTTTACTGGGAGTGAATGGCGCCGGAAAATCCACTACGTTTAAGATGTTAACTGGCGATATTGACATATCAAATGGAGATGCCATCGTTAATCAATTCTCGGTTAAGACTCAATTAAATAAATCGAGACAAAATATTGGATATTGTCCGCAATTCGACGCTTTATTTGACGAACTCACTGCCAGAGAACATCTTAGATTTTATGCTCGTTTAAGAGGTGTCAAATCAGAGTCAGAAGCGATTGAAGCTACTCTTAAAAGACTCGAATTAACTCAATTTGCAGATAAAATTGTTCGCACATATAGCGGTGGAACGAAGAGAAAGCTATCAGCAGCCATAGCTTTAATATCATCGCCACCCGTTGTTTTTATGGTACAAACTCTAATATGAAAATATTAATATACATTTAATATGCAGATGTAATATAGATTTTCATTAATTTTTGTTAATAAAGGATGAGCCAACAACTGGTATGGATCCTTATACTCGAAGATTTTTGTGGGATCTCATTACAGAATTGGTATATAACGACAAGATTTCTGTAATACTAACTTCGCACAGGTATACCGTATTGTTATATTGTTTCTCATTTAATTCTATTGGGTTATTATATATGCCATATATTTAGTATGGAAGAATGTGAAGCACTTTGTAGTAGAGTTGGAATACTAGTGAATGGACGGTTTAGTTGTCTGGGTTCGATTCAACACTTAAAAAATAGGTTTGGCGATGGTTATCACATTATAGTGAGATGCGGACCTAACATGTCGTCCGCACAATTGGTTAATTGGTTTTCAATTAATTTTCCCAATGCTGTGTTACGCGAAAATAATTTTAATATTCATCAATACGAAATTGGTTGCAATATTGGCGAGATTTACAACTTTAGTGTCGCCGATATATTCCGAAAATTGGAGACATCAGGGATTGAAGAGTACACTGTTTGTCAGAATACGTTAGACAATGTAAGTTTAACGGTTAAATAATAATCTAATGATATTATAGTATCGCTTATGGTATTTAATTTGTTACAGCTATTTGTAAATTTGGCAAAAAAACAACAAACGGGAGCACATTTTATTCAAACTCCATCCAGATTTAGCATTAAGTCTAAAAGAAAAAGAAGCAAAACGTTTACGGATATTGAATCTAAAGACGTGCTTCAAGGGTTAACGCATTCGAGAGTAAGAATAATCATAAGTTAATTGAACTGAAATTGATATACTGTACTGTAAGCGTATATCTAATAATTATATTGAATATAGAGTCACATTAGTTTATCGGAGTTTGGATGTGGCACATCATCGACCGCATCCACAACCACAACGTCACAGTGATATTCAACTCTAGTCTTTTACTCTGTATTGCATCATAAGTATGCCGGTTGTTGTAATTATTTTGCTGCAAACTGTTTTATTCAGAGTTTATATTTATTGACTGATATTTGTATTTATTTATATAAGGTTTATATTTAACTTAACTTATAAAAAATTATATCATTTTTAAAGTCTATACTATAAATATATATTAATTTTAATTGTATTAACATAATTCGCTTTTCCTAAGTTTTATATAATTTAATTTTTATTTAAACTGTTTACCGGTAAGTGCAACGTTTGTTGCGCACAGTAATCAACAAATATCAGTATAAATGAAAAGTTGTTGTTTGCAACGCACAACTTATATTAACATGACTTTATTGATATTTTATTAATATAAATTCATCAACAATTGATTAATTCTCCAAAGAATTTACAAATAAAAACTAATTATTGTTTTATCGTGAAAATTAATTAGATTTAATCAATTTAAGATTTTATTAATAAAACTCGAGTAAAAGCTTATAAAAATTGCACTGCAAATGATTTCAAAATACTAAATCCGTGAAATACAGGTAACGTTAAAATGCAAAGTTTTTAGAAAGCGTTGGGAACTCATTGCAATTGAGATTCGATATGGTTTAATATTAACGTTAATTTAGCAATAAATTGAGGGATAATGAAAAAGCAGTTATTTAAACCCATTTTAAGATTACCACAGTTTTCTAATGTTAATAAATTTTTTAATAAGTTATACCTGAACGTTCGATAATGGCAACAGTCTTTCCCAAATAGCGTCTGAGAAAGGGTTGAAAGTTCAAAAAATTTTTCAGAAATCTGACACATAGTCAAAATATTGTAAATTTATCTAATGTTATAAAATTTGAAGTTTTTCAATTTTTTGGCCAAAAATGCAACATTTTCTTGAACCTCTAAATTTTTGGGCAACAATTCGAAAAAAGTTCATATTTATACAGCCGCTTCATCCGAATATAATATTTTCTACTCTGACTGATCTGTTTCGATGAGTTTTAATATCTGTATATTTTAGGATTACTCAGCGAAAAAACAAGAAAATTTAAAAAGAAACAAATTTGTCCGAACGCCAAAAAACTGGTCACTTGTTAATCCGATAGTTTCCGCCCTCTCAGAAAAGTAAACCCCCTCTAGAATATCAATTGCATGCATGTATTTACCGGTACATAGTAATTAAATATAATTTGTAACATAATATAAGCATTTCTAACGCAGTAATTGGCTCAAAACATACGTGTGCGACAGCCAGACACATATTCGTATTGAGCGACAACAAAATATCCCCTTTTCAGTTAAATATTTTATTTAACATAAAATATGAATAGCGTAAAAACCTATTATATTAAAAGTTTCATACATTTTTATGTAGAGATAAACACTAAAAATGCCTAAAAACTATTGAGACGATAAAATAGATTTCATTATTAAAACTGATTCGACCAAAAAAAGCGCACATTTTATGAAATGGCAGTAAAGAAGCGAGTTATAGGCAAAAGTACGGCAATTATGATATTGATTCTAGTAATTGCTATATTTTAAAAATTATATTAAATATAGACAATTGTTAAATAGAAAAAAAATAATTTTTTAAATAAAAAAATTAATTTATAATTTAAACCCTATTTCGAATCTTTTTTCTCGTTTTGCCTTCGCTTAACGTCCCAGTTATAAACTCTCGCCATATTTACTTCAGTGGTTGTTATTTGATCTCTCAAAAAATCCAAATCGCTGTCGATTTGTTGCAGATTTTTCGTAGCGGTTTGAAAATTTTTCGTTAACAGTTGTTCCGCTTCTGATATCGGGTATTCGAGCATAACATTCGCCTATAAATGCGGATAATTATTATACCAATAAATCGTAAAATAATAAACTACGAAATACTTACTCCTAACCAAAGACAAACACTATCTGTGGGCGGAATTTTCGAGTTCATATAAACTAAATCTGATAATAAAAATTGAGTTTCGAGCTGTTGTTGAGAGTCCTATTAATGCCATAATTTGAGAGTAAATTAATATCGAAATTAATCGATTTAAGTGAAAATTAAAATTAAATAATGATTTAAAACTAACGCGTTTGGCTTTGATTAACTTTAAAACATCGATAGAGCTTTCGATGTCCGGAATCTGTTTCTTCAATCGCTTCTTCTTTTGCGTTAAGTTTTGTTCCATAAATCGATATTTGGTGTGCATTTCGTCCAATCGTTTCAAAACAGTTGTGGCGTTGCTCTCATTTTCGGTTCGACTCATAAATTCTTCGACGTCTTCCTATCGATTAAATGGTATGAAATAATAACAATTATTATAATAGCTATGCGTGATTGCAATGCTAATCACAAATTTACCACAAACTCTGCTCCAGGTATTCCAAGACTATTACTCTTGTTTTGTTGGGAATCATTGGTTTGTCCGTCAACTATAGTATCACTCATTTTTTACAATTGATTATTACAATGATTGCGTTAAATTCAAACACAATTAAATCACACGTTTTTTGTTCAACTCTAGAATCGCCACTGTTTTAAAATACATAAATAATGTTGGCAAATGTTAGCAATACGCTATAACGTTATAATCATAATAACATATTAAAGAAAGTGCGCAAAATTTAACATATCATATAATATACATGATGTAAGCTTATATGCTCATTGTGCCTATACTGTGAATAACTTATGACAGCTTTACTGCTATTTAGTAATGCACGCTAATGTGTTTAGTACTATGAAACGGATTTGGGTGTAGTTAAGTCTGTGATCAACTGCCTGCATAGAAATGTAGAAACCATTAAAACCATTACTTCGAAACCAGTCTTATATTTATCTCAACCCTTGAATTTGAAATTAAGCTTTGAATCAGTGTTGCAATTATTAATCCATATCAACAATTCCGAACGATCTGTAGCGTAGCGTACTCTGTGTAAAATGAATAAAAAAGTATCAAAGCTATCACATAAGTTCTTACTATTCAGTTTAAAACAATCATTTAAAATTCAACTCAAGCGTGAGCTCAATGTTTTTCAGTTTATTCGAGTTTTCAACGCATAATCGAACCACACGGATATTTTAACTTTTAGTAATTAATCATTGTATGTTTAGACATTAGTAGGAAAATTTTCCCTTTTTGGCAGAAGAAAGAGAAAATTTCTGTGAAAGATGCTTTTAGAAAGTTTCTCCAAATGGAAACCATAAAATCATGGGTTTTAAAAGTTTATAGAATTTATGTATGGAAATGTCATTAAATCCTATAGGAATAATTTCCTTTCATTAAAAATATCCATTTAAAATATGAAGGCTTATTGAAAATCCGTCTTAAAAAGTTTATATTTTTTACAAAATACCGATAACTTCTATGTTGCGGAATATTTCTCTTTTTGAAAAATTCGAAAGAAAATTTCTCAGAAACTTTCTCCTTCCCAACTATAGTTTAGACCATAGTTAACCCTTAGTACAGTTAATTAAACCAAAACCTAACATTTTCGACAAAATTATGTTTAATAACAGATTTAATCTAAAACTTTGGCCAAATATACTAATCTCATAATAACTAATACCGGTGTTTAGTGATATACGGTAACATAAGCGCAATAAAAAATTTGATTTAAAGTTAAATCTTATTGTTTTTATTTAATTAAAAGTTAATGAAAATCCAAAATAGTTATTTTGTCTGAGCAGCTGGTGTTGTCTGCTGTTGCGCTTTCAACACTTTCGTAACGATCTTCTCCTCTTCGATAAGAAATGCGCGAACAATTCTATAAAATGTTAAAATCATCAAAATTAAAAAAACGAATTTATAATACGTAATATCAATAGCAATACCTGCTTCGGACACATTTAGCGCAACGCGATCCGCCATACGCTCGGCTAACAGTCTTATGTCTCTTAGAAAGTGCTGACAGTTTTCGTGGCCGCGCGTACACTAACTATACGTCATTTATAAACAAATACAATTAACGCGTATAAACATGACAAAAAAACACTTAAAATCTTACTCCTCTGAGCTTCAACTTGCAATCACCGCATTTGGCGACACTTCCAGCCTTTTTCGGGTACAAATATACTAACTTTCCGCCTGGAGTTTTAGATCTAAACATGTAAATCATTAAAACATTAATTATCATTCGGTTTGACTCATACTCATCATGTTTAATACTCACATTCGCCTACGATTCGATTGCGTGTTATACGATAACCGTCTCCGATAAGTGAGCCTTTGAACCATTTTGATACAAATCCGATTCAATTAATTAATAAACACGATTCCGATCACACTGTTTAGACACACTAATAGGAAAAGGAAACGTAATTCCAAATTTTCCGATTAAGTCGACATCTGGTGCGCGATTACAACGTATTAAATGTACGAATCAAAACATGTATCGAAAATATTCTTTCGATTCGTTAATTAAGTTTTTGTTTTGTATAAAAAAAACTTAAAAATGACGAGTGGTTTTGAAATCATTGTTAATTAATTAAACAATTTATTAATCATTAGTTAAACAAATTATTTTTGTCATATGTTTTATTAAAGGAAAAAAAGTTTCGTTGTTTTCTTAATAAAAGGTACAAACAGTTGATTTAAGTTGAAACGAAAAATTTTTAATAAAAAAATATTTTTGAGTGATAAAAAACTTTTGAATGAATTTATAAAATAGTTTTTAATGATTAATATAAAAATATCAATCATACGGTGCAATGAATTACGATATTGTGGTAATAATAGCTGTGGTGTGGATTATAATTAACTTTTTCCATATACTCATGAAGTTATGGAAGCCATACGAGTATTCATCAGTTCTTCAGACATTAGGTTTAACGCTCAAACCATTTAAGATCACCATAAACATAACTTCGTTAAATCGTATTATTTATATAATCGGCAATTGGAGACCAAAACTAATTAATAAATGGTTCGCATTTGGAACTGTAATATCGATGAGTTTGATTTTACCGTCGATTTATATTATAATATCAACCATTTCTAATTTTCTTCTCGTCAGTGACAACGAAGGAAGTGTCTCGAAAGCCAATTTATTATATCCTGTGGTATGTATTTATTTATATTTTAATATTCACAATAAAATGTATTTAATGGTAATAGACATCGTATCGTATCGATTAATGCGTACAAAAATTTTATTTGCATTAATACGTATTTTAACTTTTACTGGTAAATGAATCGTAAAACTAAACTAATTTATGGAAATGTTTTGTTTAGATTCCTGGCATTAATCTACCGCTAAGCGATTTTTTATATTACTTCATATCACTCGCGATATGCGGATTTTACCATGAATTTGGTCACGCATTGGCTGCTGTCAGGTCTGCATATGTTGTTTGCAATTGTATTGTTAATTAGTGTTTAAGCAAAATAATTCTTTTTATAAAAATTATAACATGTTTCATATAATTTTTACTTTTGTTTGTCTTTGATTTTTTATTGCAAAGTGTTATAAATAATGTCGACAACTTAATTATTAATTCAATTTTTATTTGAATATCAGAGAAGGCGTGAGAATATGCAATTTCGGAATATTCGTGTTGCTTATTATTCCTGGCGCTTCCGTAGATTTATCTACAGAACATGTATTTAATCTTCAAGTTTGGAATCAATTAAAAATATATACGGCTGGTGTTTGGCATAACTTAATTCTGTCTGTTTTTGCGATGGCATTGATAATGTTAAATCCTCTTCTATTATCTCCGTTTTACACGCAACACGAAGGCGCGGTTATAGCGTCTATAGAACCGGTAATTTTATCATATATACTAAATTTCTAAATTTGATATATTTTTTCTAAACATATTAAACAGATATCAATAGCTTATGGACCAAATGGTTTGCGTAACGCAGATCTCATTACTGGCGTGAATAACTGTAAAATAACGAATGAATCAAAATGGAAGCATTGTCTATCAATGATCTCCATTCACCCGCAAAACGGTTATTGCGTTAAGAATGATTTTATTGAGAAAAAGCGTAGTTTTAATTTCGATTCAAATAAGTGTTGCGGTGATAGCAATCAGAATAGTCTCTGCTTTAATAAAGAGAGTTCGACGGATATGGTGTGTTTACCAGTGCGACTATTATTAGACGCATCATATTCCACATGTAACACATCAGACGAATGCTCGCAGATGTTTGACAGCAAACACTTTTGCATGAAACCGGTTACTGATTACAATAATACCAAATTAATTGAAATCAAGAGACGGGGAAAACCGAGTGTTTTGTTTTGGGGAACGCCTTCCGAACTTTTTCAATCAACTATTTTGATTAATTACAAACCAAAACTGAAATGGTTACCGCTTATCGGCATTTTTTATTACGAAACTCTTTTAAGGTCTACTATTTAGAAATCTATTAAAACAATGATCAATAGTTTATTTAATGATGTTATTTATTTTCAATTTTCAAAGGTATATCATATCATTTTCATTAGCTTTAGCGGTGCTTAATATCATTCCATGCGTTTATTTGGACGGACAGTGGGTTATGTACGCGTGCATTGAACTAATATTAGGTACGAGAGTAACGAAGCGAAAAAAGAAAATCGTATCAAATATAATAATCTCAATCGGAACGATATTGTTATCATGTTGTGTTCTTTTAGGTTTATATCAATTAGTGAAACTTTGAATTCTCTTATTTTGCATTAAAAACTTATTTTGTAAAAAATGAATGCGTTATTAATTGATATGTAAGTGCAGGACTTTATTTAAATTGCAGTGTGTATGACTGTGACAGTATAAATCTGAGATTATAAATATTGATAGGGTGGACGTTGAGAAGGGGCACTTATAAAGCTATTTTAACAGTTTTTACGCCACCATTTTTTAGGAAGAGTCCCACCAACTCGAAACCCCCGACTTGACCTCTACTCTTCAAGATGAATCCATTGATATAGGTGTCGGTGGATCAGTCCTCCAGGGGAGGCTCCTATAAAGGTCTTCACTGACAGAATGACAGAAAACATTTGTTATTTATATTAAGTGATACTCTAATTTAATTGAGTTGTAATAATAATAATAATACCGGCAAATACCAACTTAATGTATTTTACTAAATTTTACACATTTTTACATTAAAATTTAATGATGAGAAATTTTGAAGTGGAAATTTTTGTAATTTTACTTAAATTCGCGTAAAAATTTATAAAATTTAGTAAAATAAAGTTTTCACGAAATACATTAAGATGTTAAAGGCTGAAGTAACCCTATATTTTAATATTGTCAGACGCAGTGCCATCGTGTGTTCAATATTCTAAATAAAAACATTTTATCAACAATTTAAACTCCCATAAGCTTTAAAATCAAGTGACTCCAACTTTTTCGTTTTTTATACATTTTTTAATCACATTTTTACCACATTTTAATTTTTAAGATAATTATCATGATTTTATAAGAAAACTCATAAATCATTTTCCAAAAACAGTAAACCAAAACTATTTTACTCGAACATATTTGGATCATAGAGCAAGAAAATATGGAACCGTTAGACAACGAAAGTTATCGGCCAATGGTTTGTCATAATATTAATAATATATATATTTGTTTTGTTAGTTTTATTTAACTGCTAACTCTATAATAGACAGGTTTGGTGTACTTATTCAACCTAATAGTAGGCACGGGAGCGCTTACTATGCCTAAAGCTG